>SKCR01048272.1:0-47439 GCA_019454045.1 Zanthoxylum bungeanum
ATGGTGTCAAACATTTCACTTATATATATTTTCCAAAAATACTAAAGTATTACCATTTATTTTATGCTTTCTAAAAACAATAAAATAAATGTAATAATGTTTTACTTTATTCTTTTTACCCTTGGTAAAAGGTGAAAAGAAAGGCTTTCACTTTTCCAAAAAGTTAAAGTCTTTCCCCCCCAAAATTTCCCTCCAAATTTTAAAGGTCAAAGTCAAAGAGTCAAAGTTACTTTTCCAAAAAGTGATTTGACTTTATGACTTGCGATGTGATTTGCGATGTGACTTACGGCATGTGATTCAAAATCGACGTAACTTCGCAAACACATTCCGAGCTCGGTTTCGATAATTCTAAATTAACGATTTTCTCGATGCCTCGTTAATAAATCCAATTTACTAATCACGTTGGCTCGAGAATTAATTCTAAAATTAATTCAAGTGCCCGAATTAAAATCTAATTTTAATTCCTAATCGAAATCCAATTTCGTTTAATATATCAAATATATTTTTATCGATTAATTCCAGATTAATCGTGTCTCTCTCTTTAAATTGATATTTTATCCTAGATAAAATATCTCCGCAATTAATCCCAGATTAATTTTCTCTCTCTCTCTAATTAATCCCAGATTAATTAAAGTGCGAGTCATACGTCATCGGTGTATCATTGGGAAGCGACCCATGAGATCTCCGGATATGTTGGCAGTAAATTCGGTTATCGGACTATCCGAACACGTACGTACCAAGTACTACGTTTTACCGATTCACAAGACAAGGTTGGCTTCTAGCAAAGCGCCATGCCTACCCAATTCTCCGGAAATATCCTTACATGAATATATTGATCGTATCAGGCGTAGTATACATCGTATAGTGCATATCGATCTAGTATCGGATTGTCACGTGCTAGGCCTGGGGCTGGAGTCGTGTCTGCCACTTACGAAGCACATGTCGGATATCTGGTAACTAGTCTCTATAATCGGATATACATGACCTAGTCATAATATCCCGATGGCCGCGCAGCACTTAAGAGCACTAATACCGTATCCTACGTGACATCATCTCCACTATGACTGGAGTGATACTTCTGTCTTGACATCACACACACCCAATACTCTACACGATTCTCAATATACCCAGTATTGGCGTACACAGAACCGGTTAAAGCCCTGGACGACCTAAACCAAAGTATATTGATTGTCGTAAGTATTAGCGGGCAAGTCTCAGGTTAGACCAAATACACCTACCCCTGATTTCGGACTCCCATAGACACATATAGTCATACTACCAATGGGATTCCGGGGGGTCTATCCAGAGCGAAGCTGTTTCCCGTACTATCGGTGAAACACAGCCTCCTACTACACTTGCATAAGTATCCAATACTTAAATATATGAGAACTATGCCCGTTATGCCCTCACAACGTGCACAAGTGCAATACTAGTCTTTTACACATTACCGATGTCCAATCTCGATAATACTCTGACTAGGGATATTTAATGATTAATCCTTTGTGGACTGATACTGTCTCATATCATTCTCAATCCAGGACTAATCATTGGGACCTCCTATCATTTATATATCTAAGGTGATCTAATCACAAATAATAGATAGCAATCTCCTTTTGTCACATAGTTAATTTGTACAACAAAACACCATGATATGTACAAATAGTGACGCTATGGTCATAATTGTCCAACAGATTTGGATTCAAAATGACTTTACATATGTATTTTGTGTATATTTGTGTTTGTGCAATAATATTTTAATATTATGAGAATGGCATGGATTTATTCTTTAATTGTTATTGATGTGTATAATATTTGCTTGATGCTGTTTATGACATCAAAATTGGATTTTGAGTGTTTGATAGTGTTTAGAGAAAGTTGAAAGTGTCGTGTGTTTGATCAAAGTGCAAAATACTCCGTGGAATCATATTCTGAAGAGGCGCGTCGCGCCGCGCATTCTGGTAAGAGGGCATCATGACACCAGCGCTTGAACCTCTTCTCCATTTCGCAGCTCTTGAACTCCAATTTGTCATGGATTTTTTTCCTACGGACTCGAAATTAAATATAATATATGAATTAAATGAAATTTTTGATCAAAGATCATGTTCATGAGTTTAATTTTTGAAATATATCCACTCACTGGACCTACCGATCTATGACTGCTTCTGCTGTACAGGGCATCGATCCGACCCTATGGGATCCGGATCTACCCAAAAATTATATCAGAGCGAGTCTAAACCACGCAACATATATTAAAATCATGCTTGCATGTTTGAAATGTATTTAAATCTATGTTTTTAAATTAATTATTAATGAGTCATATTTAATATGTAATGCATGTTTTTAAATTAAAATTTTCTTTGACATGTGTATGTTATGTAATGATTTAAGTCATAAATCTCTTGTGATTAGGTGATTACTTTTATGTGATATTATTAATGATGTTGGAGCATTATTGGATGGTACGTCTTGTCGAAACAAAGATGAATGAGTTCTAATTACTAATGCACAATATTTTAACTATTATGAGGGCATAAGTGGTCGGAATTTAGATCGCTCTGGTAAAACATTTGAAGTAGCATGATAAGTTCAAGTAGTCACCCAATGTGGTCATTATTGTGAGGGTTTACTAGCACTAATAGTCATGCTTGAAGTATATGGTGATATATTATATGTTGGATGCATAATAGTATAGCTTGTGATTATAATTTGGTTAATGACTTTTGTATAGATGCTTTCGAAGCATGAAGACAAAATATTCTTGTGATTAGGTCTATAAATGTTCATGTTGGACATGGAATACTAATTTACGGTTTGGAACTATAGATGATGGTTTATAACCAAAGGTATCATTATAGAATCACTTAACCATTTTTAAGTGACGTAAAATCATTATTGAGTTGTTTCTTTGTGGGATTCATTTTTGGTTTGTGATTTGGATTCAAAATGATGTACATATGTATTTTGTGTATATTTATGTTTGTGCAATAATATTTAATATTATGAGAATGGCATGATTTATTCCTTAATTATTATTGATGTGTATAATATGTGTTTGATGTTGTTTATGACATCAAATTGGATTTTCAGTGTTTGGTAGTGTTTATAGAAAACTTGGAAGTGTTGTGTGTTTGGATCAAAGTACAAAATACTTTGTGGAAATCATATTCAGAAGGGGAACGTCGTGCCGCACATTCTTGTAAGAGCGTGTTGAACCTTTTCTCCATTTCGGAGCTCTTGAACTTCGATTTGTCCCTGGATTTTTTTCCTACGGACTCGAAATTAAATGTAGTTTTTTGAATTAAATGAAATTTTTGATCTAAGATCATATATTCATGAGTTTATTTTTAAAATAATCCCCTACTGGACCTACCAATCTAAGACCGCTTCTGCTACGTTTGACATCGTTCGACCCTAGGTGATCCGGATCTGCCCCAAAAATGTATGAGAGTGGGTATAAACCACGCAACATATAATAAAATCATGCTTGCATGTTTGACATGTATTTAAATCTATTTTTTAATTTAATTATGCATGAGTAATATTTGATATATAATGCATGTTTTTAAATTAAAATTTTTTTCTTTGACCTTTTCATATTATGTAATGACTTCGTAAATCTCCCATGATTAGGTGATTACTTTTATGTGATAGTATTAATTGATGTTGGAGTATCATTGGATGGTCCATTGTTGTTGAAATGAAGATGAATGAGTTCTTATTGCTTGTGCCCAATACCATAAGTTGTCAGAATTTTGGTCGCTCTGGTAAAAAAAATTGATGTAGCGTAATGAGTTTGAAGTAGTCATTTGAGGCTGTCATTATTGTAAGGGTGTGCTAGTCAAATGCATAAGTGCATTTTGACAAGTCTACACCTAAAATACATCTTAATTCAATACCGTCATTATTATGAAGATAAGAAACGATTTAGGACCAAATTTAAGAGTCTCACTGAATGTGATTGACTTAGAGGTCTACCTAATGAAACGTAATATGAGCACTGTGGCATAAATAGATAATATCGTATCGTAAATGAAATCAAATATATCTAATTCAGAAATAAGTTTTAGTGAAAGCTACTTCTTAAAAAACAATTCATTTCCTTCAGAAAACCATAAATAATATTATTTAAAAGTTAACATAATCTATTTTGCGAAAAGCAAAATCAAAATCTCCAACCAATGTCATCATAAATCTGTATCAAGTATCTATGGGTAAACTGGACGAATTTACCAGGTGTAATATGAGTTGGCGTTTTTGGCGTGGGGGCATAATCTTAGGCAATAATGTGTTTTTAAACATATTAAAAATTTTCTGAACGAATTAGCCGGTATCTAATTATAACATCCCCCTTTCGGAGATGTTACCGGCAGGGAATATGATGACCATCCCCCTCAGCCTCAGACTATCTGACTGTAATCGTCACTACTAATCTCATCCCACACATAAAAAATTTAGGGAAGCGGATAGCAGTGGCGCAGTGGTCAAAATCAAGAAAAAATCAAAATATGATGCCGCTATCCCTTTGCCCACAAGACCCATTTGTTTTTATTATTCTACAAGCCTAGGCATGTTACTATATATTCTAAGCATAAAAACTCATAAAACATGTAAAGAACATAAACCTAACCATGCTAACTATCATAAGAACTCTAATTAAAATAAAGAAAGAAAAAGACTTACTTGAACTGAAGACTCCTCCAGTCCTCCCTCAATCTACAAGCTTTTCTCGAACTCAGCAAGCGCTTCCACGTTCCAAAGAGACACCAAATGTGTGGCCTCCAAAGGTGCACACACCAAAGCCAAAACTCAACGGCAAGACTACGCCTTGAGTGCACAGGTATTTTGCCTTTGGTGCTAGCCTAGGAAAATACCTCAAAATCAATGGCTCACTCTTAAACTTCAGAGTTGCTCACTTATATAAACCCAAGATATGAAAGGCTTGGTGCAAAATATTTGTAAAGAATTCATTGGGTTTATATAGGTGCTCCAAAGACAACAAAATTAATTAAGAATCCAATGTGGGATAAATACTAATTTAATCTTAGCCATTGGATATTAATTTAGTGGTTTAATGAGATTATAAAACCCTAATAAGAGTTTGGGCCGAATTGGAATAAAAAACAAATAACAAATAATAAAATTTACTATTCATATTACTATTCATGTTACTATTCACATTTATTTATTTATTTATTCTAATTTCCAAAGTGCCCCTATCGTCATTCACCAATCCCTAAGCCACAATGGAACCTTATAAATGATCTGTTCAATAATTAAACATATTGAACCATTTATGAACAATTCCTACAACAATTATATATGCTGTTAAATTTATATTGTGCACTGTTAACCATTGATTTTGACTTTGTTGTGTGTGACCTTTTGGGTTCCCCTCAAGTTGGACATGAAATGAATCGTGATAATTTAATCGAACATAAATTATCCTCTGTTCAGATGTTCGTTCGATTTAAATGACCAAGGTTGACATCTAGCAACATGCCAAAGCCCCCAAATGAGAAGGAAAGTTATATATACCCATTTTGAATGCGATTTACATATGATACGGTCCATCGCCTCACTGTATCCCCACCGTTTGACCTAGGGTATTGAAAGTGTCTACCCATGTAGTCAAAGGTATGATGTTGATAGTGTCATGAATCGTGCTAACCCAAGAATCTCACATGATTCTTCCGCTGCGGCCACAGTCTCAAGCAGTGATCACACATATCAACCCGCGAACTGGAATACTACTCTTATAAGAAAATATTATCCAAGAGAGTGGCGATTCGCTGTTGTATCTTTACAAACTTCATTAGTTTCAACAAATGACCCAATCATACCCTTATGACCAGATCTTTTGAATCTGGAAAAGATTAGTCATACAATTGATACATGAAAGTTCTCACAGACACAGGGATAAACACTCCATATGAAAACTTTCAGCGTTCAGTTCGACGGACACGAGCAACTCATGCATCCATGTGATACACCAAGTGGACAGATCTCCGCTAGTAGCCTATGAGATCAACTACCCCACTTAAGGGCGGATCATATCATCATGCTAGTCTCTCCGCTTTGTGAATGCCCATATTATTCACAAAACTATGACTATGAACGTTTGAGAGTAATGATTCTCATAAGGCATGGAAGCCATCATCTTATTACTCCAAGGGCTTTATTACAGTGTTTGATGTTTCATATAAGTTATGTAAGACACGTATAATAAATATTTACATTTTATTAATTAATGAAAATATTACAAATACATTTACATATAGCCCATCCATCAGTTGGGTATAGGGCATATCCCTAATAATCTCCCACTTGCACTATAGCCAACTAGTATGAATCTGGACGCCATACTTTCGGGTATGCCTATCATGCTTTTGTTGAGTCAGCCCTTTAGTTATAGAATCTGCAAGATTATCTTCTGTGGGTATTTTCTCTATAATAACTTATTTTCTCTCAACAATCTACCTGATGAGATGAAATCGACTAAGTACATGCTTGGATTTCTGGTGGGACCTTGGTTCCTTTGATTGAGCAATGGCGGCCATGTTGTAACAGTACATCGTGACACCATTCTTTATCACGGGAAGCACTTCCAACTCCGTGATGAACTTCTTTATCCAGACTACTTCTTTAGCTGCCTCAAATGTTACAATATACTCGGCTTCAGTGGTGGAGTCCACTGAAGTTGACTGCTTTAAGCTTTTCCAACTGACAGCTCCGCCATTCAAAGTAAACAGATATCCTATTTGCGATCTGCTGTCATCCCTATCGATCTGAAAGCTCGCATCACAATAACCAATGACTTTCATCTCAGAACAATCTATGTATGTCAAAAACACATCCTTAGTTATTCTCAGATACTTGAGGATTATTTTGACAGCTGCCCAGTGTTGCTCACCAGGATTTGCCTGATACATTCTCGTTATGCTAAGAGCATAAGAGACATCAGGTCTTGTACATAGCATGGCGTACATGATCGATCTTATTGTTGAAGCATAAGGGATCCTACTCATATGCTCTCTATCTGAAGAAGTATGTGGACATTGCTCCTAAGATAATTTGATTCCATGACAAGTAGGTAAATTACCTCTTTTGGAATCTTTCTTTTTGAATCTTTTCAAAACTTTATCTATGTATGTAGATTGAGAACAACCTCTTAGATCTATTACGATTGATCTTAATGCCGAGGATGTAGGCTGCTTCTCCCAAATCTTTCATGGAGAAATTCTAAGATAACCATTGCTTGGTGGCTTGCATCATGGGAATATCTTTCCCGATGATTAATATGTCATCGACATATAATACAAGAAACACAACAGTACTCCTACTAATATTCCTGTAAACACAAGGCTCGTCTACATTTTTGATGAAGTCAAATTCTTTGATTGTCTCATCAAATCATATATTCCAACTTCTGGAGGCTTGCTTTAGTCCATAACTGGATCGTTTAAGCTTGCATACTTTATTATGATCATCCTTAGATACAAACCCATCAGGTTGTGTCATATAGACTTCCTCTACGAGGTTCCCATTAAGGAAAGCTGTTTTGACATCATCTGCCAAATCTCGTAATCAAAGTGTGCAGCTAGTGCCAGTAAAATTCGAATGGACTTTATCATTGCAATAGGCGAGAAGGTTTTGTCATAGTCAATTCCTTTGATTTATCTATAACCTTTCGGCACCAACCTAGCCTTATAGGTTGGGATGTTGCCTTCTACATTAGTTTTAAGCGTTTAAATCCACTTGCACCCAATAGGTTTTATCTCTTCAGGTGTATCCACCAAGTCCCAGACTTGATTCTGATACATATAGTCTATTTCGGATTTCATGGCCTCAAGCCACTTGACTAAATCAATGTCACGCATTGCTTCATCATAACTGGTGGGATCGTCATTATCAATGACCTGATCATGTTCCTCATCAATATGGAAACCATATTTTTCTGGCTCATATCTTTCCCTACCAGACCTTCTAAGTTCATAACCTTGTGGTTGGTCTGTCGTTGCCTTTTTGAGGGGCCTGGGGTTTAGTTCTATGTTAGTTTGTTCTTCTCATACCTTATCGAGGTCAAGTCTACTCCCACTATATTTCTTGAGAAGGAATTCATTCTCTAGAAATTTAGCATTTCGTGAGACAAATATTTTTTGTTCATTTGGGACGTATAACACGTATGCTCTTGAGTTCAAGACATATCCAACAAACTTACATTTAATTGCCTTATCATCCAATTTTTTAGTTTGTGTGAGCTTAACATATGCATCACATCCCCAAACTCTTAGATAGCTAAGACTAGGATGTTTCCCAGACCATAACTTATAAGGTGTTTGACTAACAGTCTTGGAAGGAATTTGGTTTAGTAGTAGTGTTGCAGTTTCTAAAGCCAGGACCCCAAAAATGAAAGAGGTAGATCCGTGCCTGGAATTATTGAATTATGACGGACCATCTATAATAATGTCTGATTTCTCCTTCGGAGACCCCATTATGCTGTGGATTTCCCGGATGAGTCCCTTGGGAAACAATGCCATTTTCTCTCAAGTAATCTTGAAAAATTTTACTTAAGTATTCACCACCTCGGTCATTACCTTAGTGACTTAATACTTTTATTAAGTTAATGAAGTCTAGAATTCGTATCGCGAAGTGAGTGATCATCAAATAAGGTAATGAAGTTAGAAGAAATCCACCTCTAGGGTAATGACATTGGTCCGCATTTACATCAGAGTGTATGAGTTCTAATGTATCCGCTGCCCGTTGTCATTTACCTTTGAAGGGTTAATTTGGTCATTTTAAACAATAAACAAGACTCACAAGTCCCATCCTTATGTAGCTTAGTTAATATTCTTTCATTGATATGACTAAGCGATTGTGCCATAGAAGTGATTCATTGAGATTATTCGATTGTTAACGTTGTTATATTAGAGGGTCGAACATTTCTTTGTTAGTTATAAGACATAGATACCATTATTCAAAATACCTCTCATATTTTATTCATGAAATAAATAGAACTTTCATTATAACTTATTAGGCATGACCCTTTATTACATAAAGAAGAAATTCCAGAAAGAAATTGGAAATGATGTTCTTTACTAGAGAAGGTACATAATACCCCATTCTTCTTAAGTCTAACTAAACCATTCGACAACAACTAATGAATAAGTCCCCACGCAAATGCAGCCAGTTGCTCCCTTACCCATACCGTAAGTCAAACCTCCCAAGACAGAGTCTCCTACTATTCTCAGGCCCTACACATTGTTACAAAGTGTGTTGGACAAAATGACCCATAGCGTCACTATTTGCACAGATCATTGTGTTGTTGTAGCAAATTAACTATGTGACAAGGAAATTGCACTCTCATCATTTGTGATTAGATCACCACAGATATATAAATGAAGAGAGGTCCCTATGATTAGTACCTGGACTGAGAATGATATGAGACAGTATCAGTCCCCGAAGGTTTAATCATTAAATATCCCTAGCCGTAGTATTATCGAGACTGGACATCGATAATGCGGAATAGGCTAGTATTGCACTTGTGCGCGTTTGTGAGGGCACAACGGCATAGTTCTCATATATATAAGTATTGGATACTTATGCAAGTGCGATAGGAGGTCGTGTTTCACCGACGGTACGGGAAACAGCTTCGCTCTGGATAGACCCCTCGGAATCCCATTGGTATTATGACTATGTGTCTATGGGAGGCCGAAATCAAGGTAGGTGTGTATGGTCTTAACCTGAGACTTACATCGCTAATACTTACGATAATCGATAAACTTTGGTCTTGGTGGTAGGGGATCTTTAAACGGGTTCTGAGTACACCACTTCTGGGTTTATCAGAGAGTCGTAGAGTATTGGTTGGGTGATGTCAAGATGGAAGTATCACTTCAGTCATATGGAGATGATGTCACGCAGGATACGGTATTATTAGTGCTCTTAAGTGCTGGCCGGCCATCGGGATATTATGACAAGGTCATGTATATCCGATTATAGAGACTAGTTACCAGACATCCGACATGTGCTTCGGACGGGGCAGACACTTATCCAGCCCCAGCCCTAGCACGTGACTATCCGATACTGGGCCGATATACACAATACATTAGTATACTACGCTTGATACAGATCTTAATATTCTTAAATGGATATGTCCGGAGAATTGGGTAGACTTGGTGCTTTGCTAGGAGTCGACCTTGTCTCGTAAATCGGTAGTAGAACGTAGTACTTGGTACGTACGTGATTCGATACTCCGACGACCGTATTTACTGCCAGATTATCCGGGGATCTCATGGGTCGCTTCCCGATAATCCACCGATGACGCACAACTCGCACTCTTAAATAATCTGGGATTATAATAGAAGAGAGAGAAAATTAATCTAGGATTAATAACGGAGATGTTTTATCCGGGATAAAATGTCGTCTAAAGAGAGAGAACGATTAATTCGGAATTAATCGATATATTAATATATTCGATATATTAGACGAAATTAGATTTCGACGCGGAATTAAAATCAGATTTTAATTCGGGTAAACGAGTTAATTTAGAATTAATTCGTTAGCGACGTAAATAATAATTTCGCTAGGCGCAATTATTTATTTAAATTCGATTGAATTAACGTCGCGACGTAAGCTCGGTATTTCGGAAATATCGAACCCGAACGCGTGAGTGCACGTGGGCCCACTTTCATTTGGAAACGTGTGGGGCCCACATGACACATGTCATTCTAATGCTTTGCATGTAGATGTGTACATTGCACTCAATGTATTGCATGGAAATTGAGTGTTTTACACTCTAAGCCATTGCATGTTTTGTGTCATAATTTTATTATTAATTTAATAAATTATGGCATAAATATAAATTGATTTTTGGTAAATCATTTTAATAACAAAACACAAAACTTCTCTCTCTCAAATTTCTCTCTCTTCTCACCGCAAATTGCTCACTGGTTTTGAACAGTTTGGGCGTGAATAAGGGAAGCAAGAGTGGTTTCTCATGGTGAGAAATCAAGTGCTAGCACACTTACAAGTCTTGCGAAGGTGGTAGGGAGGTTCGACCATGAGACGGGATCCATCCGACGAAGCTAGGAGCTCCGTTTTCTCATTCAATTCTGTTTTGTAGGCAGTGGACTGCATGCAGTAGGCTTACAAGGCAGTGCGTTTTTGGGTTGATTCGTCTTCAAATCGACTCTACCGATCAATGTGAGTATTCCGCTACCTCCGTTGATGTGTTCACACATAATTTCATGTCTTGATTTGATCTTGGGACCTTAGAATTAACCAACAATGGCATCAAGAGCTAATGTTGCAAGCATGAAATTTGTAGGGCTTAAAATTTGGGTAAATGTTTGTTGAGCATGATTTGAATAAATTGCTTGTTTGAGTATGCTTATAACATGTTTAAATTCATTTTGGTTGGACTAATTTGATGAAAAATGATTTGGAATTATTTTCCCCAAATTTGCATTTGGCCGAATATGTGACTAATATTGGGTATTTTGATTTAAGCATGATTTTGTTAAATTGATTAATTGAGCATGTTTAAATGATCTTTATTGAAGATGATTTGATTTCAACAAAATGTGATTGGTAATTTTGCCCAATTGGAAGTGTTGGCCGAATGTGTGATGTGTTTGGAAACTTGGAATTTTTTCATTTATTCATTGGATGAGTTATAATGATAAGGATGATGTTAATTTAAGATTGAATTGGATTTAATTTAAATTGAACAAAAACCCTAAATTCCTTATGTGGCCGAATCTACAATGCCCTATGATGTCTTGGTGTTTTTATTTTGTGACATTGGATGTGTATAAAATCAAATCGGATGGTGATTTGATTTCGATTGTAGGTTCGATTGGATCGAAACCAAATCGGACAAAATCACCTTCCTTGGCCGAGACTTAGAAGCATGTAATATGGGTTTGATTTTTCATTATGTGTGTTTGACATGTGATAATGAATTGAATATGATTAATAAGACTAATTTGGTGTTTTAAAAATGTTGATTTAGTTGATTAATCATATAATGCACTTTGGTAATTAAATTGTGAAAATTGGATTTTGGATTTAATTAATTGGGCCTAATTTGGAAATTAGAATTTAAAGTTGTAATTGGGCCTATTGGGCTTGATTTATCAAGTTTGGTTTAGGCCAAGTGGATTGGATCCAATTGGGCCCAAAACCTTAACCATAAAGCCCAATTGCGACTAATGAACCTTTAATGTTCAATTGGGCCTAATGGGCCAAGATTGATTTATGGGCTTATGGGGTAAATCCCGGATTGGACTTTGGTTATCGGTTTGACCCGAGTTGACCAAAAGTCCACGCCTTAAGAAATCAATCAAAAGCCCATTGGACTTTAATTGAATTGACGTTGGACGTTATTCGGACTTTGAGTCCCGACGCGATTGAATTTGGAATTTAAATCGTAAAAGGTTTATTAATATAAAGTGCAATATTTAATTTAGAATTGAATAATGAATTAGTATTAAATACATGTTAAATTAGATTTAATGATGTAGTTTAATTTAATTCATGAATTCGTACTTTAAGTACTTATTCGCAAAAACGAGTTTGACTCGAACAAAATCAAATCGTTGTTTGAACATTGGATGATCACTTAATTATCAGATTAATTAATTTGATTAGATTGATTGATAGCATGCTTATGTGTGTGAATACGTGGTTGTGTTGAATGAATAATGTATATCGGATGGATATTAGTCGGGTGGGCAATTTTAGAAATTGTTGTAATAAATTCGATTTATTAAATTGGACCTGCGTGTCCAGCCTTATCACCTTCTTTCTCTGTATTCTCTTCTCACCTATTCCCCTCTATATATATGAGGTTTCTTTAGAAGTGTAGTGTAACGGGTAGAAGTAGTACAAGTGCTAGCTTGAGTGAGAAAGGGAGAGATTTGATCTAGGATCAATGTGTTAAGTATCCATCCGCATATCATTATTATTTTATTTCATACTCGCTTTATTATGTATTTAGAATGCATGTTTAAGGTGTATGATGATGAGACCTTAACAAAGATAATTAAATTGGTAGCCAATTTGCACGCGAAAATCCCTCAATCTATATTAAGCAAATATCCTTCCATTGAATGATTCTTGTTCAAGATCCGAAGTTGGCATTGGTTTGTTTTTGACCAAAGTCAAGACCTTTGTCAATCAAGGATGTACTTGAATCATGAGAGTTTTGTTGCATATCGGTGTCTTGTCCAAATCGTGATTTTTATTGACCAAAGTCAGATCACTTTTTGTCCAATGACATTGATTACGAAACTTTCCTCGTCAATGGGTCCCGCTTAACTGGAATCATTAGGTTTGTGTTTGGCCAAAGCCAAGGCCTAAATGATTCAGAGGATATGGTTAGGAAAATGTATTGGATACATTGACATTATACATATGTTTCGGACTTGGATGTCCACCTAACCGGATCTAGGAATTGGATGAGATCCAATTGATCTGTGAGATCTACCTAGTTAAATAGCATACAGCTTTTTATTGGCCAAAGTCAGGGTTGTGTGTTATTTAATAGGATCCTAGCCCACTAGGAAACACGGTTTCCCGAGTACTCCACAGAGGGTTAGAGGCTCGACGAAAAATAGTGGGAGGCAAGTATTGAATTTGCAACATTCGTTCGAATACTCGCTAAACACGCTCATTTACATTTTACTCGTCGTATTAATCAAAAGTATTAGTTGGACTAATATTTTATGTTGTTTTAAATTATATATATAGTTGGACTATATACAAACTCATTCAATATATAGTGATTTATAATTGGATTATAGTAATCAATATAATTGAATTAAATGATAGTTGATTTATAAGGGATTATAGTAATCAATTAAAATTATAGTTGATTTTATAATTGGATTATAGTAATCAATATAATTGAATTAAATGATAGTTGATTTATAATGGGATTATAGTAATCAATATTAAAATTATAGTTGATTAAATAATTGGATTATTGTAATCATTATAATAAATAGTACCTTAATAATTTGATTAAATAGTTGGACTATTAAAATCAAGTAAAGAATTGAAAGGTTGAATATTTAAAATATATAATCCTTGGATTAAATGTTTTAAATGATTTAATTTTCAATTGGGAATTAATAATAGGTTAATTTATTTGATAAAATAACTTATTATACTAAGCCCATAATTAAGCAAATAGTAGAGCATAAAGTCTTTGGAAGATTTATGTGATGATGACTTTAGTGCTTAATTAATATACTTACAATAAATCTATCTTTAGATTTAAAAGTATTAAAATTGCAATTAATAATTCTTGGAGAATTAATTGACTATTCTAGTGGAGAAAAGTCAAAGTTTGCAATTAGGGCATGTAGCACAAGGTGCACATCGTTTCGATATTCCGAAACCCAAGGCTTGGCCAAAGGTTTGTGAAATATTGAAAAGGATAATTGACATATCTCAAAGTGACTACCATTTGGATATGGAAGACACGAAGGAATTAAAGAAAGGGCGAGGCTCTAACTTTAAAAATATTTGTCAAAGTTATGTTCACAACTAGTATTAAAATTAGATTTTAAATACTTAGTGTGGTACATAAAATATATGTATTGACGTTCAGAATCCGCTGTGAGCTGGATACTGGCTTCAAGCCGAGATTTCTCTGCAAATCGGAAAACGGGACGAAAGTCGCTGTTTCGACCGTAGATACCTAAATTTAGGAACTACCATTTGGGTATGTACTTAAATTAGGAAATGTTATAATGTAACTAGTTAGACTAGAGACATTATCTCTATATCAGTGTTTAATCCGATGCGGATAAAACCTTTATATTCTAGAACACTAAAGTGTTTCATTATATAAAGATGATACTGAGATAAATACATTGGATGTAAATAACAGAATTTATATTTTGAAATATATAAAATCTCAAAAACATATAAAATGACAAATAAATAGCTCAAATTGATTTGATCAATAGAGACTTATTTGTGGCATTGTTGTCTGGGACACAATTAAACAAGACTCGTATATCCACACTTTTGAAGAGTGGGTACTAGGACTGATTTGACTATTCAAATAAGGTCTACGAATCTAGTTTATTAAACAAGACTCGTATATCCACACTTTTTGAAGAGTGGGTACTAGGACTGATTTGACTATTCAAATAAGGTCTACGAATCTAGTTTATTAGGTTAAATACCTAAAATACTATTTACTTGGTAATAGTAAAAGGGCCACCGATCTGTTAGCCCTATTCATGGTGAAGTAAGTGGGCCCATATCTAGCTAGGCTAGATGTGAACATGAATATTTCGTGACCTTAACGGATGTGACATCACGTTATGGTTATGTGTTTCTTTTGAAGAACACAGATCGGAAACTTTAGAGTTTCGACACGAAGTAGACAAACAGATCGGCTATAGTATTATTCCGCCACGGTAAGACCGAAATGGAAAATACTTAAGCAGTAAGTTTCATATATAAATGAAAGAGTACGGTATTCTTTCATATGAGGACTCCTCCCGAGACACGTTAGTTAGATGGGTGTCCGAACCAAAAACCGAATTTTGTTGGACATGATAAGGTTTATCACGAGTCGCTCTGAGCTATAATTTCCTTCAACAGGATATGTATTAACAGTGCAAAACTTATTTAGAATAAGGTTCCATATAAATCTGTTTGACAGATATCATATAGGATATGAACAGGGAAGAAACGAGGTTTCTCATTCCTGATAATTTGGGTATGCCAGGCATGACGTTTGGATGATACCAAACTAAAGGACCCAAATTGGATAAGTGCCAATATAGGTTATCCTAAGGGAAACCATAAGTATAGTACTTATAAATCCCACATGAGAACAATGTGATTGTTGCTCACCATGCGGTTTTCCTGAGAGGAATACCGATATGCAGTGGTCAGTGGGAGGATAGTGATACTCGATGAAAATCGGAGTAATACTATTCAAGGCACGAAGTCCTTAATGGAACACAAATAGTTCATCAATGATGAATCTATACCATTAATCTTCAAATACACAAGAAACCGCGTAGATCAGAGAGAGTCAGAAAACAACCTGGGGTATGGGTTTCTGATCTCACCTCATAAGATTTCAATCTTTTAAGGTACACCAACTGATTACGTATGAGGAAGTGATACGAGGTATCGACTCCCTATATGGCAAAGTGCCATGAAACCGAAATGGATTCCATGTATAACAACTATTTGGATACTAGTTGTTGTACCACAAGGCATTTTGCCTATGGTACATTAAACGTCTTCAAGGAAGACATACATGGAAGGCAACATACCAACGTACAAAGCAGGGCTTTTGACGGAAAGGTATCGTTATCAACATTATGTTAATAACGGTTCAACCTTTTACCTGTTGCCATGGTAAATCCATTTTGAAGATGCTTGTTGATAACTGTATATTTCATTTATGGAATATGTCAGTTACAGATCAAAATCGCTTTCCTGAAAAGGAAACCTTTTGGAGGATGCTTTCAACATCCTGACGATTTTGTATAACCGACAAACAAGGTTTGCGGGTTATTCGATCCATGTTTGGATTGATGCAAGCATAAGGTTCTTGGAACTGTTATTTTGAAATAATCATAATGGTTTATGATTTGATTCAAAACTAAATAATTCTTGTGTATATAAGGAGGTTAGTGGGGAGAGCGCACTGACAGTGAAATTCCCATAAAGCAATTGGTGAAAGCTTGGCTTTCAATAGAAATTCTCCGTAGAATTCTGGGGAGTAACAACCTTTATTCAAGGAATAAAGATCTACTGGGATAGATTTGGAGTTTGTTAACACTCTCTGGGAAATTGTACATTTAAAATGTACTTGTATTGGTGTCTCATACGCTTCGAGCATATGGAGTCACAATCGGGTCAATCCAAGTGATAGTCACTGGATTGAAGATTAAGAACATCTGTTAGTATCTGAGAGAACTAAAGATGTTGTCTTAAACTATGGAGATGGAGAACTTGAAGTGACTGGGATCACTACTGCAAGTTTCCAAACAATTAAATACTACGGTACTATAAAGTTTGAATAACCGGGACAGTGAGCTGGAAATCTTCCGAGCAAGATAACTGTTGCCGAATATTAACAACAAAAGCGGATTATTGCTGCAGCTGAGGCAGCAATAGAAGCCATTTGGATCGATAATAAATCTAATTAGATTAGATATAGTTCTGTTAGCAGCTGAGCTAGGCGTCAGCACAGGCTAAAGAATTAAAGGTCTCATCGACGATCCAGATATATACTTCTATATCATCTGATTCGTTCGGATCATACATCGTGGCGATGTGATGATCGTGTAAATCGCGTCAGACGATAATTAAGCAAATCCGCTGACGAAAACCTTTCCTCAGCAATTTGAGCGAACCGTACATAGTTCAGGTGTGGGACACTTGAGTGACTGGCTATGTGCCAAGTGGGAGATTGTTGGACAAAATGACCCATAGCGTCACTATTTGCACAGATCATTGTGTTGTTGTAGCAAATTAACTATGTGACAAGGAAATTGCACTCTCATCATTTGTGATTAGATCACCATAGATATATAAATGAAGAGAGGTCCCTATGATTAGTTACCTGGACTGAGAATGATATGAGACAGTATCAGTCCCGAAGGTTTAATCATTAAATATCCCTAGCCGTAGTATTATCGAGACTGGACATCGATAATGCGGAATAGGCTAGTATTGCACTTGTGCGCGTTGTGAGGGCACAACGGCATAGTTCTCATATATATAAGTATTGGATACTTATGCAAGTGCGATAGGAGGAGGTCGTGTTTCACCGACGGTACGGGAAACAGCTTCGCTCTGGATAGACCCTCGGAATCCCATTGGTATTATGACTATGTGTCTATGGGAGGCCGAAATCAAGGTAGGTGTGTATGTCTTAACCTGAGACTTACATCGCTAATACTTACGATAATCGATAAACTTTGGTCTTGGTGGTAGGGGACTTAAAACGGGTTCTGAGTACCACCACTTCTGGGTTTATCAGAGAGTCGTAGAGTATTGGGTGTGATGTCAAGATGGAAGTATCACTTCAGTCATATTGGAGATGATGTCACGCAGGATACGGTATTAGTGCTCTTAAGTGCTGCGCGGCCATCGGGATATTATGACAAGGTCATGTATATCCGATTATAGAGACTAGTTACCAGACATCCGACATGTGCTTCGGACGGGGCAGACACTTATCCAGCCCCAGCCCTAGCACGTGACTATCCGATACTGGGCCGATATACACAATACATTAGTATACTACGCTTGATACAGATCTTAATATTCTTAAATGGATATGTCCGGAGAATTGGGTAGACTTGGTGCTTTGCTAGGAGTCGACCTTGTCTTGTAAATCGGTAGAACGTAGTACTTGGTACGTACGTGATTCGGATACTCCGACGACCGTATTTACTGCCAGATTATCCGGGGATCTCATGGGTCGCTTCCCGATAATCCACCGATGACGCACAACTCGCACTCTTGAATAATCTGGGATTATAATAGAAGAGAGAGAAAATTAATCTAGGATTAATAACGGAGATGTTTTATCCGGGATAAAATGTCGTCTAAAGAGAGAGAACGATTAATTCGGAATTAATCGATATATTAATATATTCGATATATTAGACGAAATTAGATTTCGACGCGGAATTAAAATCAGATTTTAATTCGGGTAAACGAGTTAATTTAGAATTAATTCGTTAGCGACGTAAATAATAATTTCGCTAGGCGCAATTATTTATTTAAATTCGATTGAATTAACGTCGCGAAGTAAGCTCGGTATTTCGGAAATATCGAACCCGAACGCGTGAGTGCACGTGGGCCCACTTTCATTTGGAAACGTGTGGGGCCCACATGACACATGTCATTCTAATGCTTTGCATGTAGATTGTGTACATTGCACTCAATGTCATTGCATGGAAATTGAGTGTTTTACACTCTAAGCCATTGCATGTTTTGTGTCATAATTTTATTATTAATTTAATGAAAATTATGGCATAAATATAAATTGATTTTTGGTAAATCATTTTCATAACAACACAAAACTTCTTCTCTCTCAAATTTCTCTCCTCTCTCACGCAAATTGCTCACTGGTTTTGAACCAGTTTGGGCGTGAATAAGGGAAGCTAAGAGTGGTTTCTCATGGTGAGAAATCAAGTGCTAGCACACTTACAAGTCTTGCGAAGGTGGTAGGGAGGTTCACCATGAGGCGGGATCATCCGACGAAGCTTGGAGCTCCGTTTTCTCATTCAATTTTCTGTTTTTGTAGGCAGTGGACTGCATGCAGTAGGCTAACAAGGCAGTGCGTTTTTGGGTTCATTTGTCTTCAAATCGACTCTACCGATCAATGTGAGTATTCCGCTACCTCCGTTGATGTGTTCACACATAATTTCATGTCTTGATTTGATCTTGGGACCTTAGAATTAAACAACAAAGTGAGTCCCACAACGGTGTCAAACACCCAAGTAGAAGGTTCAAAGTTTTGAGAATAAGTTCAATCATATACAACATACCTGAAGCATTGGGCTTCTGGCCTCTTGGCTTCCCTATCTTTCCTTGGCTTCAAGGTCTAAGCTTTCTTCCAATGACCCTTCTTACACAAAAAAGAAAACATTTTCCCCTTTCCATTTCTTCTCTACCTTACCAAGGGCTTTAGGTGATCTGGAAGTCTTGGTTCTTGCCCTTATTTTCTTTGGGTCCTCGTGGCTTTCAGGTCCGTACCCGTAAGTAGGATGGAGTTTTTTCAAGCTCCGGTTTCAAGTCATTCTCTGCTTACTTTACAGATTTTGCAAATTCTGGTAAAGTCGCTTCTTTTCAGACAGTGAAACTGCATAATAAAGTTAGAGAAGTCTTTTGGTAAGGACTGAAGAATTAGATAGTGACCTATCTCATGATCCATGATGAACCCAAGGTTGCCCAAATTTTCATGTGGCCAATCATCTTAAGCACATGTCCACTAACAGATCATTCCTTATACCTGTTTTGGAATAAGGCACATGACACTTGGAATCTCACGTATCAACGGAAGTTGCATACAACTCCTTCAAGTGAAAGATGATGGTTTGAGCATCCTATCTTCGTGAGCTTTCTAAGTTCGTTCGACATAGAGCCAAGCATTATGCAAACTGCTTGCTCATCATCATCGACGTGTTTCTTCCAAAGATCAAATGTATTTTGGTCAGCATCAAATGTATTTGAGAAATTCACTGTTTGGGAAGCGGCCGCGAGTGCGCAGTGGAAAATCAAGAAAAAATCAAATTATGATGAGGCCGCTATCCCTTTGCCCAATACCCATTTTTTTATTATTATTCTACAAGACTATGCATGTTACCATATATTCTAAGCATAAAACTCATAAAACATGCAAATAACATAAACATAAACATGCTAACTGTTGGACAATTATGACCCATAGCGTCACTATTTATACATATCATGGTGTTTGTACAAATTAACCACGTGACAAGGAGATTGCGCTCTTATCATTTGTGATTAGATCACCTAGATGTATAAATGATAGGAGGTCCTTATGATTAGTTCCATGATTGAGATGATATGAGACAGTATCAGTCCCCGAAGGATTAATCATTAAATATCCATAGTCGAAGTATTATCGAGACTGGACATCGATAATGCGGAATAGACTAGTATTACACTTGTGCGTGTTATGTGAGATCATAACGGCATAGTTCTCATATATTTGGGTATAAGATACTCAGGCAAGTGTAATAGGAGGTTGTGTTTTACCGATAGTACGGAAAACAGCTTCGCTCTGGATAGACCCCTCGGAATTCCATTAGTAGTATGACTATGTGTCTATGGAAGTTCGAAATCAGGGTAGGTGTATTTGGTCTTAACCTGAGACTTGCACCGCCAATACTTGCGACAATCGGTATGCTTTAGTTTTGGTCGTCCAGGGCTTTAACCGGTTCTGTGTATGCCTCTGCTAGGTATATTGAGAATCGTAGTGTATTGGGTGTGATGTCAAGAAGGAAGTATCACTCCAGTCATAGTGGAGATGATGTCACGTAGGATACGATACTAGTGCTCTTAAGTACTGCAGTCATCAGGATATTATGACTAGGTCATATATATCCGATTATAGAGACTAGTTACCAGACATCTGATATGTTCTTCGTACGGGGCAGACACATTCCAGCCCCAGGCCTAGCATGTGACATCCGATACTGGATCGCTGTACGTAATACTACGTATACTATGCCTGACATAGATTATATATTCCAGTAAGAATATATCTGGAGAATTGGGTAGGCACGGTGCTTTGCTAGAAGCCAACCATGTCTCGTAAATCGCTAAGCACGTGGTACGAGGTACGCACGTATTCGGATAATCCGATGATCGTATTTACTGCCAACATATCCAGGGATCTCTTGGGTCGCTTCCCAAAGATTCACCAATGAAAGATGATTTAAATTAGAATTAATCTGGGATTAATTAAGAATAGAAATTAAGCTAGGATTAATTGAGGTATTATTTAATCTAGGATTAAATGTGTTCGGAAGAGAGAGAACACGATTAATTTGGAATTAATCGGTAGAATAAACTTAATAGTTAAATTTTTTTTTCTATTTAATTATTCGTATGGGCTAAAATTAATATATTGGATATATTAATATGAATTGGATTTCATTACGAACTAAAGTCGGACTTTAATACGAACGAACGAATTAATTTATAATAAATTCATAAACGACGTTCGTAATATATTTTCGAGACATCGTTATTTAATTAAATTAGATTTAATGATTTAGCGACGAAATGTCGTTTAATCGGATTAAAATGATCCGAGCCACTGCAAATGTTCATAGAGACATTTTGAATTTTGAATTCAAAATGGTGGGGCCCACTTTACACATTCACACATGTGAAGTGGTGGTTGGAAAGTGGTTGGCATTATGCCAAAACCACTTACTTTCCAACCACTTGGTTTAGGTGAAACCAAATTACCCCACTACATGGTTTTGGTGAAAAGGGTAAAACCCTTAAACAAAACCCAAGCCCTCTCTCTTCACACTTGAACACAACACAAAACCCTAATACACTAAGCAAATGGGCGTGAACTATAGCCTCCCTCTCTTTGATTTTGTTGCAAAATCAACAAAGCTATAACTTCATGAAATCAACTAAGGTGATAGGGAAACTAACTCAAGGGTTGGAATGATCACTCAAAGCTTGGATTTTGGAGATCTTCATTAACAAATCAAGATTGGAATCAACAAGGAAGGATCTTGGAAACCAACTCAAAGCTTGGAATCAACAAGGAAGGATCTTTGAGATCTTCTTCTCAAAATTTTAAAAGCTCAAATTCCATTCAATGTAAGTAATTCCGCAACTTATAATGAATTTATGAACACCTTTTCTTGCTTATTAGATCCTTGGCATGTTGTAGGAACACTAACAATGGTATCAAGGCCAATTTTAAGCATGAAAATTTTAGGGTTCATGAGACTAAAATTTGGGGCTTTTGTGCTTTGAGCATGATTTCTTGAAATTGATGCTTTGAGCATGCTTAGATTATGTTAACTTATAGTTTTGCATGATTAGATTTGAGAAAAAATGATTGGATCAAATTTTTTAAATTCCCTTATCATTGCCGAAACTGTGAAGACAGTGGACTGTTGTGTTATTTTTTTTGTAACATGAACATGAAATGATGTGTTTAAATGCATGTTTAAATGTTGATTGTTGGTTTGATTGGATTGGAATCAAAGTCAATAATGTTTATGTTAAATCAAAGAGCATGTTGAGCATGAAATTTTGTTTTAGCTTCAATTTGTGTTAAGCATGAAATGATGTGTTTTGGCTTCAATTTGTGTTGAGCATGAATTGATGGATTAAGTATGATTAATTAAGTTAATTGGTATTTTGGAAATATTGAGTTTAATTAATAAATCATGGCTAATACACTTTAATTAAAGTAATTGTGATATTGGAATATTATAATTATGTTAATAAGCCTTTAATTAAGAATTGGGCTAAAAGTGTGTTTTTGGGCTTAATGGGCTTGGTTTGACTAAGTTTGGTTTTGGACTTTTGGATTGGGAAACAATTGGGCCCAAAATCAATTCCATAAAGTCCAAATATATCACTTGACCCTTTAAAGAATTTAATTGGGCCTAATGAGCCTAAATTATTTTGTAGGCAATAGGGTGATTCCTATTGAGCCTTGGCATTTTGGGTTTGATCCATTATGGCCAAAGCCCATGCCTTAAGAATTAATTAAAAGCCCATTGGACTTTAATTAAAATGACATTGGATGTTATTGGGCCTTTGAGACCCATTAAGATTGGAGTTGGAATCCAAGTCTTTAAGGCTTATAAGTAAGTGTATATATTTAATTTGGAATTAAATTGGAATTAGTATTGAATACAAATAAATTGGATTTAAAGTTGTAGTTCAATATAATTCAAGAATATTTACTTTGAGTATTTATTCTTAAACGAGTTTGACTCATGCAAATCAAATCGTTGTTTGAACATTGGATGGTCATTAATTCAAAGATTAATTAATTGGATTTGATTGATTGAATAACATGATTTGTATGAATACATGAATGTGTTGTATGAATATTGTATATCGGATGGATATTAGAAGGGCGAGGGCAATTTTGGAAATTGTAATAAATTTAGAATTTATTTAAATTGGACCTGCGTGTCCAGCCTTTTATCTCCTTCTCATTGTATTTCTCTTCTCACCTATTCCCCTCAATTTAAATGAGGTTTCTTTATTGTATTATGTAATTGAGTAGGAGTTAGAATAGTTCTACCCGGGGAGAGGAAACAGAGTGATTTGTTCTAGGAACAATTTGTGACATATCCATCCGTATATCATTATTAATTTATTTATTATACGCGCTTTATTATGTATTTAGAATGCATGTTTAAGGGTGTATGATGATGAGACCTTAACAAAGATAATAAATTGGTTGCCAATTTGCACGCGAAAAACCCTCAAAACATATTAAGCGTTTTTCCTTCCTTTGAGTGATTCTTACTAAAGATCCAAAGTTGGCATTGGTTTGTTGGCCAAAGTCAAGACCTTTGTCAATTGCGGATGTGTTTGAATCATGAGAGTTTTGTTCCATATCGGTGTCTTGTCCAAGTCGTGATTTGTTGGCCAAAGTCAAGATCACTTCTTGTCCATCGACATTGATTACGAAGCCTTCCATGTCAATGGGTTCCACTTAACTGGGATCATTAAGTTTATTGTGCCAAAGCCAAGGTAGTTGATTCAGAGGAAAGAGGTTAGGTAATATATTTGATATATTGGCATATATAAGATATATGTTTCGGACTTGGATGTCCACCTACTGGATCTAGTAATTGGATGAGATCCAATTGATCTTAGAGATCTACCTAGTTAAGTATCATACAATTTTTTGGCCAAAGTCAAGATTGTGTGTTATTTAACGGGATCCTAGCCCACTAGGAAACTAGGTTTCCCGAGTACTCCACAGAGGGTTAGAGGCTCGCCGAAAAATAGTGGGAGGCAAGTATTAGATTTGCAATATTCGTTTAATCACTTGCCATAAGCGCTCAATCAAATATCATTCGTCAAATAAATTATATATTAGTTGGACTAATATTTATTGTTGTTTTAATTAAACAGTTGGACTATATTCAAACCCCTTCATTTATAGTTGATTATATAATTGGATTATAGTAATCAATATATTTGAATTTTACCCCTCAATTATAGTTGATTATATAATTGGATTATAGTAATCAATATATTTGGATTTTACCAATCATTTATAATGATTATATAATTGGATTATAGTAATCAATATATATTTGATTTTAACCAATATAATTGTAATAAGTTATATAGTTAGACTATAGTAATCATTACATTAGATTGTACCTGAAATCGTTGATTAAATAGTTGGACTATTAGAATCAAGATTAAATTGAAAGATTAGTGTTTAAAACATTATCCTAGGGAAAATGTGTTTAAAAAACTTTAATTTTCAAATTGGGAATAAAATTTCAGGATGGTTCTGAAAACTAATAAGTTACTTTATTTGATAAAATAACATATTAGGCCTAAGCCCAGAGTTAAGCAAATAGTAGTGCTTAATCCATTAAGCTTGCCATTAGATTCCTTAATTTCATAATCAGAACTAAGGATTAGATCCTTAAAGTATGCTAATGAAATTGACGGATCTTCCTAGATCTATTCTTAGATCTTAAAAGTACTAAAATTGCAATAGTAAACTCTTGGAGAGTTAATGGCCATTCTCAAGGAGACAAAGCCGAAGTTTGCAATAAGGCAAGTAGCGCAAGGCGCATCTTACTTCAATATTCTAGAAGGCCAAGGCTTGACCAAAGGCTTCTAGAATGTAGAAAATAGCAAAGGCAAAATCATTATAGTCTTCTAGGAAGTAAAAATGACATATCCCAAAATGTCTGTCTAAATTTTGACAAACAGAGTCATTGAAGCGTGACTGCCGTATGGACAAAGCAGACATAAAGGAATTGAAGACGAGCAAGGCTCTTACTTCAAATATGTTTGTCATAAAAGTGTACACTACTAGTATTAAAATTGGATTTTAAATACTAAGTGTGATACATAAATATGCATTGATGTGCAGAATCTGCAATGAGCAGGATACTGACTTCAATTGAGATTAATTTGCGAATCGGAAACGGGACAAAAGTCGCTGTTTTACCATAGATACCTAAGTTTAGGAACTAGCCTTCGGGTGTGTACTTAAATTAGGAAACTGTTGTAATGTAACTAGTTTGACTAGAGATATTATCTCTATATCGAGTACAACTCGTTACGAGTATACCTTTATATTCTAGAACACTAAAGTGTTTTATTTTATAAAGATGATATTGAGATAAACACATTATATGTGAATAACAGTATTTATATTTTGAATATAAATAAATCTCAAACATATAACATGACAAACAAATAGCTCAAACTGATTTGATCAGATGAGACTTATTTGTGGCAGTGTTATCTGGGACACAATTAAACAAGACTCGTATATCCACAATTTTGAAGAGTGGATACTAGGACGAATTTGATTCCATTCAAATGAAGTCTACGAATCTAGTTTATTGGGCAAAGTGCCTAAAACACCTTTACTTGGTAAAAGTATAAGTGCCACCGATCTATTAGCCCTTGTTCATAGTAACGTAAGTGGGCCCATGTCTAGCTAGGCTAGAGGTGGATGCGAATATTTCGTGACCTTTACGGATGTGGCATCGCGTTATGGTTGTGTTTATTTTGAAGAACACAAATCGGAAACTTTTAGAGTTTCGACACGAAATAGACGAAAAGATCGGCTAAAGTATTAAAACATCACGGTTTGACCATGATGAAAATACTTAAGCAATAAGTTTCTTATATACTTGAAAGAGTATAGTATTCTTTCAATGAGGACTCCTCCCGGAACACGTCAATTTGACGGTGTGTCCGAACGGAGAAATCGAATTTTGTTAGACATGATAAGGTTAATCATGAGTCGCTCTGAGCTACCATTTTCCTTCAAAGGGATAAGCATTAACAGTGCAATACTTATTTTGAATAAGGTTCCATAAAAATATGTTTGACAGGTTTTATATTAGATATGAACAGGAAAGAAATTGGGCTTTCTCACTCCTGATGATTTGGGAATGCTAGGGATACGTTTGGATGATACCAAATTAGAACCCAAATTGGATAAGTGCGAAATGTAATTGGTTATCCTAAGGAAACCAAAGTATAGTACTTATATAACTCACTAGAGAACAATGTAATTGTTACTCACCATGCGGTTTTCCTAAGAGGAATACCGATATGCAGTGGTAAGTGGGAGGATAGTAAAACTCGATGAAAAATCGAAGTTATACTATTCAAGGCACCAAGTCTTTAGTGGAACACAAACAGTTCATCAAGGATGAAGCTATACCAATAATCTTCGAATACACAAGAACAACGTAGGTCGGAGAGAGTCAGAAAACAACCTGGGGTATGTGTTTCTGATCTCACCTCATAAACATGTCAATCTTATTGAGGAATACGAACTGACTACGTATGAGGAAGTGATACAAGGTATCGACTCCCTATTATGGCAAAGTGCCATGAGTCCGAAATGGATTCCATGTATAACAACTATGTTTGGACACTAGTTGTTGTACCGCAAGGCATTGTGCCTAATGGTACTATATAAGTCTTCAAGAAAGACATACATGGATAGCAGAATACTAACATACTAAGCTAGGCTTATAGCCGAAAGATATCATTATCAACATTGTGTTGATTACAACGAAATCTTTTACCTGTTGCCATGTTAAATCCATTTGGATAATGCTTGCTGATGCTGCATGTTTCATTTATGAAATATGGTAGCTGAACTGAAAAATTGCTTTTCTGAAAAGGAAACCTTTTGGAGGATGTTTACAACATCCTAGCGGTTTTGTCGTACCAAAACTAGCAAACAAGGTTTGCAGGTTATTCGATCCATAGAGGGATTGAAGTAAGCATTACGTTCTTGGAAATAACATTTTGATGTAATCATAATGGTGTATGATTTAATTCAAAATGAAATGATTCTTGTGTATATAAAGAGGTTAGTGGGAGCGCACTGACAGTAAATGTCCTTATGATAATGATATGTTATTTCTTGGAAATGATATTCCCATATTATAATCGGTGAAAGCTTGACTTTCATGGAAACTCTCCGTAGAATTCTTGGGAGAAACAACCTTTATTCTAGGAATAAATATCTACTGGGATAGATTTAAAGTTGTTAACACTCTCTGAGAACTCGTACATTGAAAAATGTACGTGACCTGGTGTCTCATACGCTTTGAGCATATGGAGTCACAAACAGGTTAATCCAAGTGATAGTCATTGGATTGATAATAAAAACATCTGTTAGTATCTTAGAGAACTAAGGATGATTTCTTAAACTATGGAGATGGAGAACTTGAAGTGATTGGGATCATTGTTGCAAGTTTCCTAACCGATTAAGCGACTAAAAGTCATAACAACGGTTCCATACAGTTTGAATAACGGTACAGTGAGCTAGAAATCTTCCAAGCAAGATGTTGTTGCCGAATAAACAACAAATGCGGGTTATTACTGCGGCTGAGGCAGCAATAGAAGCCATCTGGGTCATTAACAAATCTAATTAGATTAGATATAGTTCTGTTAGCGGCTGAGCTAGGCTACATCACAGAATAAAGAATTAATGGTCTCATCAACGATCCAGATATATACTTCGACTATTCATTTGATTCGTTCGGATCATACATCGTGGCGATGTGATGATCGAATGAATTGCATCAGATGATAATCATACAAATCTGCTGACGGAAGCCTTTCCTCAGCAGTTTGAGCGAACAATACATAGTTCAGGTGTATGACACTCGAGTAACTGGCTATAGGCCAAGTGGGAGATTGTTGGACAATTATGACTCATAACGTCACTATTTGTACAGATCATGGTGTTGTTGTACAAATTAACTATGTGACAAGGAGATTGCGCTCTTATCATTTGTGATTAGATCACCTAGATGTATAATGATAGGAGGTCCATATGATTAGTTCCTGGATTGAGATGATATGGGAAAATATCAGTCCTCGAAGGATTAATCATTAAATATCCCTAGCCATAGTATAATCGAGACTGGACATCGATAATGCAGAATAGACTAGTATTTCACTTGTGCGCATTGTGGGAGCACAACAGCATAGTTCTCATATATTTAAGTATTGGATACTTATGTAAGTACGATAAGAGGTTGTGTTTACCGATGGTGCGGAAACAGCTTCGCTCTGGATAGACCCCTCAAATTCCATTGGTAGTATGACTATGTGTCTATGGAAGTCTGATATCAGGGAAGGTGTATTTGGTCTTAACCTGAGACTTGCATCGCTAATACTTGCGACAATCAATATGCTTTGGTTTTGGTCGTCCAGGGCTTTAACCGGTTCTGTGTACGCCTCTGCTGGGTATATCGAGAATCGTAATGTATTGGGTGTGATTTCAAGACGGAAGTATCACTCCTGTCATAGTGGAGATGATGTCACGTAGGATACGGTACTAGTGCTCTTAAGTACTGCAGTCATCGGGATATTATGACTAGGTCATGTATATCCGATTATAGAGACTAGTTACCAGACATCTGACATGTGCTTCGTACGGGGCAGACACATTCCAGCCTCAGGCCTAGCACGTGACATCCGATACTAGATCGCTGTACGCAATACTACGTATACTACGCCTGACATAGATTATATTTTCCAGTAAGAATATTTCTGGAGAATTGGGTAGGCACGGTTCTTTGCTAGAAGCCAACCATGTCTTGTAAATCGGTAAGCACGTGGTACGAGGTACGCACGTATTCGGATAATCCGATGACTGTATTTAATACCAACATATCCAGGGATCTCTTGGGTCGCTTCCCAAAGATTCACCGATGACAGTTGATTTAAATTAGAATTAATCTGGGATTAATTAAGAGAGAGAAAATTAATCTAGGATTAATTGAGGTATTATTTAATCTAGGATTAAATGTGTTCAGAAGAGAGAGAAAGCGATTAATTTGGAATTAATCGGTAGAATAAATTTAATAGTTAAATTTGATTTTTCTATTTAATTTATTCGTATGGGCTAAAATTAATATATTGGATATATTAATATGAATTGGATTTCATTACGAAATTAAAATCGGACTTTAATACGAACGAACGAATTAGTTTAGAATTAATTCATAAATGACGTTCGTAATATATTTGCGAGGCATCGTTATTTAATTAAATTAGATTTAATATATTTAGCGACACATCGTTATTTAATTATTTAATCGGATTAAACGGATCCGAGCCGCGATAAATGTTCGTAGAGACATTTTGAATTTTGAATTCAAAATGGTGGGGCCCACTTCACACATGTCACACATGTGAAGTGGTGGTTGGAAAGTGGTTGGCATTTATACCAAAACCACTTACTTTCCAACCACTTGGTTTAGGTGAAACCAAATTACCCCAACTACATGGTTTTGGTGAAAAAGGTAAAAACCCTTAAACAAAACCCAAGCCCTCTCTCTTCACACTTGAACACAACACAAAACCCTAATACACTAAGCAAATGGGCGTGAACTATGGCCTCCCTCTCTTTGATTTTGTTGCAAAATCAACAAAGCTAGCACTTCATGGAATCAACTAAGGTGATAGGGAAACTAAGTCAAGGGTTGGAATCATCACTCAAAGCTTGGATCTTGGAGATCTTCATTCACAAATCAAAGCTTGGAATCAACAAAGGAAGGATCTTGGAAACCAACTCAAAGCTTGGAATCAACAAATGAAGGATCTTGGAGATATTCTTCTCAAAATTTTAAAAGCTCAAATCCATTTAATGTAAGTAATTCCGCAACTTATAATGAATTTATGAACACTTTTCTTGCTTATTAGATCCTTGGCATGTTCTAGGAACACTAACACTAACTATCATAAGAACTCTAATTAAAATAAAGAAAGAAAAAGACTTACTTGAACCGAAGACTCCTCCAGTCCTCCCTCCAATCTACAAGCTTTTCTCGAACTCAGTAAGCTCATCCATGTTCCAAAGAGCCACCCAAGTGTGTGGCCTCCAAAGGTGCACACACCAAAGCCAAAACCCAACGGCAAGACTACGCCTTGAGTGCACGGGTATTTTTCCATTGGTGCTAGCCTAGGCAAATATCTCAAAACTTTTAACTCGAGGTTCTTCTAGTCAATTAGAGTTAAGGATCTTCAAAATCAGTGGCTTACTCTTAAACTTTAGAGTTGCTCACTTATATAAACCCAAGATATGAAAGGTTTGGTGCAAAAAATTTGTAAAGAATTCATTGGGTTTATATAGGTGCTCCAAAGACAACAAATTTAATTAAGAATCCAATGTGGGATAAATGATAATTTAATCTTGGCTATTCGATCTTAATTTAGAGATTTAATGAGATTATAAAACCCAAAAGTAATGTTAATATTCACATTACTATTTATGTTTTTATTTATTTATTTATTCCAATTCTCAAAGTGCCCATATCGTCATTCTCCAATCCCTAAGCCACTATGGAACATCATAAATGATCTGTTCAATAATTAAACATATTGAACCATTTATGAATAATTCCTACAGCAATCATATTTGCTGTTAAATTTGTATTGTGCACTGTTAACCATTGATTTTGACTTTGATGTGTGTGACCTTTTGGGTTCCCCTCAAGTTGGACAAGAATGAATCGTGATAAATTAATCGAACATAAATTATCCTCCGATCAGATGGTCGTTCGATTTCAATGACCAAGGTTGACATCTAGCAACATGCTAAGGCCCCCAAATAAGAAGGAAAGATATATATACCCATTCTGTATGCGATTTACATATGATACGGTCCCTCGCCTCACTATATCCCCACCGTTTGACCTAGGGTATGGAAAGTGTATACCTATATAGTCAAAGGTATAATGTTGATAGTGTCATGAATCATGCTAACCCATGAATCTCACATGATTCTTCCGCTATTGCCACAGTCTCAAGCACTGATCAAACATATCAACCCACGAACTGGAATACTACTCTTATAAGAAAATATTATCCGAGAGAGTGACGATTCTCTATTGTATCTTTACAAACTTAATGTGTTTCAACAAATGACCCAATCATACCCTTATGACCAGATCTTTTGAACCGGGGAAGGTGAATGTCAAAGTTATTTGATTCACACATAAGATTGTAAAGACCTCAAGTCTAAGGACTAGTCATACAATCGATACATGAAAGTTATCACAAACACATGGGGTAAACACTCCATGTGAAAACTTTTAGCAGCCAGTTCGATGGACACAAGTAACTCATTCTTCCATGTGATACACCAAGTGGACAATCTCCGCTAATAGCCTATGAGATCGGTTACCCCACTTAAGAGCTGATCATATCAGCATGCTAGTCTCTCCGTTTTGTAAACGCCCAAATTATTCACAAAACTATAACTAGGTACGTTTGAGAGTAATGATTCTCATAAGGCGTGGAAGTCATCATCTTATTACTCCAAGGGCTTTATTACAGTGTTTGATGATTCATATAAGTTATGTAAGACACGTATAATAAAGATTCCATTTTATTAATTAATGAAAATATTACAAATACATGTAAATATAGCCCATCCACAAGTTGGGTATAGGGCATATCCCTAACATAACTCATGCATGGACCATTGCCCAACTCAACAACATGGAAAATATTTTTATACTAATAATTGTATACTCAAAATTACTTCTCTTTACAAATCTATTTAAATAAAACAAAAAATATTTCAAGATTAATAAATGATATGAAAATATCCAGAGTTGTGAATCCTACCAATATTCTTCTAATGATGAATTGATTATCCTATGCTTGTGTGATATGTTGGTTTATTAACTTGGAAAACGAATGTATGCATAAACCTTTGTCGATGGTCAGATGAAAAATTCAAAATTACTTAATTAACTATACGTCTATATTAACTAAGAAACCCCAAATTCATTAAGTTTATGTTCTGATTATGGTTACACCCGCCCGACAGGTATATGTCCATCCTATAATGAAATCTACAAGTGAGATCATGTGTTATTGAGTCTACGAGTTAAACCTAAAATCCCTTCATCAAGTTCATTTTAAGTTTACCTAATCAATCTTATGGTGGCCATGCAACAAGAATCATTAAGAACCAGACTCAATAAATAAACCTAAACATCACACAAGACACAAGAAAATTCAATTTATAAGTTCATTAATATATGTTTTCATCACAACCCTAGATTATGTAATTAGTTACAACGCATACCTAGGATTACTCAACACATAAATAAACAAAACATCATAAAAATAACTTGAAAAAAAAAGTAAAATTACAATAATGAAAGAAAATGATGGGGTTAGAGGATCCACTTTTAATATTTCAAGATTAGAAATCTCTCTTATTATAAATTATTAATGTTTACCGATTAATTAATTATATTTAACCATACCATAAAGGCGGTGATTCCATTTATCTCAATTAAGCCCAACCAACCATATAGGCGGTAACAAGGTTATTACCTAAACCGATCATATAGGCAGAAACTAAGTCTGAAATGTAAAACCGACCATATAGGCGGTAAATAAGGTTGTCACCTAAACCGACCACATGGGAGGTAACTAATTCATCCAAAATTTAATTAAAATAAGGGAGAGTAACTAATTTATAATATTAAAAGGCTCACCTTTTCACCCCAGCAAAATGAGATTACATACTCATGCTTTGAAATAAAAACAAAACTGTATTAATAAAATAAAAAGAAAATACAAGAAAGTAAATTAAACACACAAGATACTCTCTTTTTAGTATTCCAGAGAAATTACCTAGAAGAAAGTATGAATTTTACAAATGAAATCAAGCTGTATTTATAGGCAAAAATTTCTTCTATGCGTCGTGCCGCGACGCACTACGTGGCATGATGTCGACACATGGCGACACGGTTACGCGACTCGTTGAGATTCTGACACGTGGCATATGTAACCGTTGAAATACTGACGTGGCTTGACACATGGTGACACGTTTTTACTAACGTGGCGACATGGGGCACGCGGCCTGTTGGGATGATTACAAGTGGCACACGGCAGTTGTGACTCGTTGCGATGATGACAAATGGCACACGGTTGCGCGGCCCGCTGAGATGATGACACGTGTCTGGCGTATGATGGAAAGATTGTTGTGATGGTGACACATGGTAGGTCCATGATAGTAGGTGTGCATGATAGCAGGCGTCTCGGGAAGCTGAGGACTTTGCTCGTCGCGACGCGAGCAGGAAAATTCTGATTTTGCCCTTTTTGTCCGTTTTTTATCGTTTTAGCCCTGAATTGATTCTAATGAGTCCCAATATTATTGTTATCTGTAAAATACATAAAACATCAAAACATTGATAAAAATCAAGAAACTATAAAAAATATTAAGTCAAATGGGCGGTAAATAGTAATATATTTTTCGCTCATCAAATCTCTGTACACGACCTGATGGACCCAAACATCCTTGTGACTACCATATTTATCTGTCCTCTCGAGCTCGTCCTCCGGGTATACCTGTAAAATAAAAATACTGGTAGTGAGAGGTTAGATCGTTTGAACAACATAGTGAGTGTATATTTTAAAAATGAAAACATAAATTCTTTTATTAAACATTCATTTTTTCTAAAATCAAATTCATCTAAAAAAAATGATCTTTTCTGAAAATCTTTTCTTGTCTGAAAATAATTTTCTTATGTGAAATTTTTCTGGAAACTCTTTCTTTCTATAAAAACGCTTCTTGAAATCATATCTCTGTGAAATCTGTAGAAAACCTGACGCATGGGGGCTTTACGTATCACCGTCCCCTTATACGTTTAACTAGTGGTCATGGGGTGTTACGTCTTGTCGTCCCCCAAGCCACTGAACTAGAGTTAGGTGTACAAATCCATGACATCGGGGCATTACTTCTCACCGTCCCCCAATGCATGCACTATCATGTCCCTGAATCTAGAGTCTAGAGGCATTACGTCTCTCCATCCCCCTAGCCTTGAAATCTAGGATCTAGGGATGTTACATATCGCCATCCCCTAGTCCTGCTAAATATGTGCACATGTTATATACGTCAATTCCAATAACCATCAATTCTATAAGTCACATCTGAGGTGGGTCTTCCCCTCATGCCTCCAAAAATCTCAAATTGTTAGGGTTGGTTCTCTGAGTGCCAATTTTATTATGTATTTCCTTGTAAATACTAATGTAACATTTTATTATGAATCAAATGAACAGTTTCTTTTATATAACTTTTTCTTTAATATGGTAAAGACGTAACAGACCTTAGAATGATTAGTTATGATACTGCTGCAAAAGCGTTGTAACTGAAATTGAGTTGTATCATGATGTTATCATTCTTAGACAGTTCCCGGTCAAGGTTTACACTACTTGGTCAGTAAAGTAAACCCGTTGAGACTGATACATGTCGTATATTGGAATCTTGGATTCCGATGGTTTCTCAATGAACCATGAGTCTTGGAAACTCGTATAGACGTGCATGTATTTATAGTAGATAGACACTGAATGACTAACCGAAGATTCTTAATGGATTGTATACCAACGTCAATAAGAATCTTCTCGGGTTGAGAGAGCATAGTGATTCTTTTACTTGAGATACACTTTGATATATAAGTTATCCTCCACACTTAGATGGCAGTCACGTCACCGATCTATTTAGATCCGACCTCCGCTTGTTCGTTGGGTGTGGACTAATGCTCAGGATATCCTGTGTGTATCAGGAAAGGATCTGTCAGCTCTGTGTACAGAGCATAAATATTCAATATGGAATTAGCAATCTGTTAAATTCATAGGCCCGTGGTACACTGTAGAAATTTGTTCTAAGTGTTTTTTAAGAGATTGTTAATGGAAACGTCGACGTGATTATATATATAGAGATTTGACATTTGTATCTATATCTCTGGAATAATCCGGATACCTGTGACGGAGTGATTATACGTATGTAGTGACCTCGACCAGTATGAAACAAAGAGTTTATCCGTGTTCATCATAATTTACGGGTGGGTGAATTATGGACACGAAATTTGATTTCGTGACAGATATACCTGAAACTAGAGAGTCTCACTAATGAAATATACTCGTAGAATACTAAGGGAACTGTTATGAGTAATAATGATTATTTATAACTCGTTTAACAGTTAAACGAAAAATACATGTAATCGGGACCTAACGGTCATTTCCGAATTAATGTGTATTTTTATTTAATACTTGATTTTATTAAATACACATTAATAAAATATCAATTTGTAATATTTGACATATATCATTAATATATGTATTTGAGATATTCAATATAAATATAATAAATATATTTAAGATATTTATATTTATTATTTAATTGTTAATTAATTTAATTAATTAATAAAGTAAATATATTTTGTAATGATTTGCTTTATTAAAGCTTCGAAATGGCATGGTGCCATTGGAACACATTTTAATTTACTTTATGGAAGACAATTGTTAACTTTATTAAAGTAATATGTATGCCAATTGAAATGGAACAAAAATCAAATAATTGTTATCTAATTTTCCTTCTATTAAATTCGGTCAGGGTGATGAATTAACAAAATTGTTTTGTTTTTCATTTTACAACACTTAGACAAGTTTCACAATATTTTTACAAAGTCAGTTGAGAGAAAAAGTGGAAGAAAGAAAGGAAACAAAGGCAAAAACTTGGATATTTTGTAAGTTTTTCAAACTTTCTTCTACATGAAAATTATTTCAATTAATCTTAGCTTCGATTTGTGTTGCTAATTTGATGTCTCTACTCTTTGGATTTGTAATTATATGTGTTTGGAGCTTGTTGGATTTGATTAGCATATGTGATTAATTAATGAGCTAATTAGGAGTAATTATGCTTAATTGATTAATTAAAGATTAAAGTTTTCATTCTAGAGTTTTAATTCCACTCAATTATAACCTAGAATTTTTCTTAATTTATTTCAAGTGGTGAGACTTGTTTGGTGAGTTATTTTTCTTAATGTAAATTGTCCAATTGGAGTAATTTATTAAATTAGGGTTCTTAACCTAATCCAATTTTGGGGCTTTTCGTATATATAATATAATTTGATATATATATTTGATGTATGTTAAATTTGGGATTGATTGGATTTGATCTTGACATGTTTTGAAAATTTGGGGTCAAATCGCAATTAAGAAAAAATATTGGCTGTGTTCGGCAATTTTAAGAAAATTCTGGATTTGTGTTGCAAATTCTAATTTCATGTATTAGACATATATAAATCATTTTGGGATTGATTTAGAGTCAATTAAATAAGTATTTGACTATTTAAGGACCAAAATGATTAAATTGTAAAACTTTTGGGCAATTCGGTAATTAATAGAAATTTGATCTCTTGGGTTAAAATTTCAGATTTTAAGTATTGGTTAATTAAATAAATAAGTTTATTTAATTGTTCCAAGAAAAAATTTTGAAATCGGAAAAATCTGTTTTCCGCGTTCCGCTGGGCTAACCCTGTAATTTCGTATAAAACCCCAACACAAATATCATGCTTTTAAACTCAATACTTTTCAAAACATTCTCATTCATTAAATATTTGAAATCAACTGGCTAACGCCCTAGAAAATTTAAAAATAAGTCTCAAATCAAAAGCAAATAAGTAAATATCAATTTGAAAAGAAAAAGGTCCACTCACTGATTAATCTATATGGCCCTTGATCCTGGATGTGATTGAAGAGGTTCCTACAGAAAAGCTAGTCTGTCTTGTATTCGAGTATGGTTAGCATAACTAATCTAGAATCTAATCATGGTCATGGATACAGTGGATTCTTATGCATGTTCCATATGTGTCGGGATAACTAACATGTTAACTACCTTAACATCCTAGGACGAAAATGAAATGGTATGAAACTGGTCTTGGTGCACGTCACAACTCCGGGCCTTGTACGTCGCGATACTCTTATGATCAAACTGAAATAGAGGGCATTTCATGTTCTGCATCGCGACGCCAGGTGCTGAGCGTCGTGACTCCTACACGATCATCCTGAAGCTTCCACACGGTCGACCCGAGGCTTCCACATGACCGACCCGAGTCTTCCACACGACCGAACCGAGTCTTCCACATGACTGACCAAAATCATTCACATGACCGACCCGAGTCTTCCACACATTCGACCCAAATCCTCCACACGATCGACCCAAATCCTCCACACTATCGACCCGAGTCTTGCACATAACCGACCCGAGTCCTTCACATGACCAACCCGAGTCCATCACATGACTGACCCGAGACTAGGGGCATCTTCTGGCTCTGTATCACAACGCCATGTGTTGAGCGTCGCGACGCCCACTCAGACATAATAAAAATAGAGAGCTCCTCATTGTTATGCGTCACGATACAAGCTCTTTGGCATCGCAACACTCGCCTATTTTCAGGGTAAAACATCAACCTTTCTATGATAATACCCAAAGAAATCCCCAACATCTCATCCAAGCTTCAGCTGAACATAACATAACTCACTAAATATCATTAACTCAACACAAACCATTATCTAGCATCATTAAATCACAATATATAAACCCCCAACACTATCATCGACATAAGGTTCCATGCTAATACTTTCATGATACTCTCCAAAATGTATGCTAGCAACACAATCAAACTATCAGAGCCAATTAAATAAATCCAATCCCTAGGGTATGCAAGATGTGAATTTGGGACTTTGTCTACTATGCCTAATACTGAAAAATAATGAAAGAAAGAGAGTTAGATGCTTACTTTTTGTGCTTTGGAACATGAAAATCATCGCCATTTCCTTCAAATATTTTCTTGAGGAAGAAGAAGATTGGAAGAGCGTTCTTGAGTTGCTCATGTTTTTTTAGCTTTTGAGATAGATAAGTGAATAATTTCTTATTTATAGGAAAATAGCTGATTTTTGTAATGACGTGAGTGTCTAAGGTTTTGCCACATCACTCAATTTTAGGCCATTCTCAAAATATACTATTATTTCCACGGTAATCATGATATTTGACCTACTTTGGATTCGAATTTGGAAATATGTTCAACTTAGAAGTTATAGGTCTCGATCTTGTCCTTCTGACGATATATAATTTATAAACATTAGAGATCGTATGAAAAAGTTATGATCCAAATACTATGGTCTATCGGGAGTAGCACAAGAAATAAATGTTGTATCGGAACTGCATGGGATTTATCGAAGGTCCCTAATGTAATTCCACTAGAAAAAACATGTTTGAGCATGCTTTATATCATTTATTATACCACCTATGATATAGTAGTCGTCAGAATTATCAGGGTGTTATATTTTCTCCCCCACTTAATTATGATTAGTCCTCGAATCCCCTTTAGGATTGAATGGATTGAAACCCCAAGTCACCGGATTCACACGTTATTTCCCACCCAACTTTCAACTGAATGCTTGCTCATAACCAACCTTGCTTCACCAACTATATCACTATACTTTCCGACGGTCTCTCATATGTTGCCAGTATATCAAAGGACGATGTGATCACCATGTTCGACTTTATATACCATAACTTAGAAATTATAACTTACTACTTGGCTAGTAAACATACATACTCTTCGTCTTACCTTAACATCTGATTTTAATATATAATACTTTTTTCCATGCTCACACATACTACACCAAAATGCATGAGTTTCAGGGAATAATCCCTCGAACTTTTGACTTAGAGGTAATTCTTCGTTCTCATTCCATATAATTTCTATTGAACACACTATACAACCATCATACTATAATTATCTTCATGCATCAAAGAAACCTCATTTCTAGACCTCTAGTTATGCTCAACATTCTCTAACTCGATTATCTGCATGAGTTATGAGTTCTAAATCCGATATTAAATTCATGATCTGCCGTCCCACACATCTTAGTTCCATTATTGTTTAAAACCCCTTACATTTCTTTCCATGACAATATCAATTCTTAAATATCACTCGAAACTTCTGTTACCCTTCAAGTTTAACGTACAACCATTGTACTTTGTACCACAGTTAATGATCTTAGTTTTCCCTGACTTTGAGTATACCTCGGGTTCTTCTTAACTGGTACTTCCGAGTCCCTAGAAATACTAGTGTTCTATATGGTTAATATTTTTCATATCTTACTTCCATTCTAGGATAACTATATACAAAAGTAATCATTGTCAGTATTAGAACTGATCATACTTGATACTTCCTTAGTTCTACATGTTTGATATGATCCTAGCATTCTTCATTTTAACTTAACTATCTAAATCTTTATTTTCTTCTCACTAAATTTCCAACTGCTTATCGACTTTGTCCTTCAAGCTCTTCCATCTCTGCCTACCTGTGGGGCTTAGGGCTTCACAGTTCATGGTCAAATTCTTCATATACCTCTAGCTTACCATTGTTATCTATTGACTCCTCTTATATTCAAGATATTGATGCTTGGAAAGCTCATTGACAGTTCTTCTACTTGTGCTTAGACTGTATCTCTTACTATTAACGTCGACGTTGGCGATTTGGATCTGGTTAATGTTTTTACTTTTTTTGTACCTTTAAATTCATTGCTAATTTAAATGTGGTTAATAATCTTTTATACTGACTTGTTCTTTTTGCCTGTTTTCACTCTAGAATATCCCACTTTCAATTATTCCCATAGTCTTATTCTATCAGGTGTTGTTGTGGTCTTAATAATATTTGTATACTAACGCCTAAGGGCTCGCTATTATACATTCGAAATTATTTTATGTTGCTACCCTTATTCTTCAATTCATAAAGGGAAAGTTATGTTGCTATAGGTCATTAGTCATGTCTAATGCCATCACTAACGTATTTATGTCATTGTTTGACTAATACTCCTTCATTTCATCGTTTTATCTTGACAGTTCTTACTTTAAATCTTTTTCTTAGAGTTCTTTTCCTTTTCTCTTCTACTATTATACTATATATGAGGTTTTCATGTTTCATGTCTCGATCTTCTTATTTGAAGGATATCATTTTTTAAATGTCTCTTATCATATCTTATAGGATACTATAGTACACCACATATTCATTTATTTCTGGGAACATCATCGGTACGAACATCAAGGTCCATCATTACTTCCGGTGTCTAATGAGGGTTGGGTAGGTGGGGCTGGTCCTGAGGTCTTTTTCGGTTGTGGTGGTCTCTCATAAGCTATGGGTGTTGTAGTCGCACATACAACTCTATTACTTAGATTTCCTCATTATCTTAGTTTCTTAACCCTCTTAAGGCATTGCTTCCTTGGAAGCTCTACATTATCATTTACGAGTTAGGGTATCACTACTAATACCTTTGGTTCGGGTGCTACTCCCTTACTAGTTCTTCCATTCTAGTAATAGGGGCTCTTTATAAATCGTATACCTTATTTTCGAGGATCGCTCTCTCTAATTCCTTTACTCTTTTAAGCTTTTACCTTTTTTGAGGCCATGTGTTTCACAATGGATCGAGTTATCACTTTTAAATTTTAGCTTGGCTCGCTTTGAATTCAAACTACTTCATTTATTACAAAATATTACTATCTTATGATTCTTATTTAATTTATGTGGAACTTCTTGGTTTGGCTATCATGCTGTTTCTTGATTTGTCTATCCTTGTTAGATACTCTTCTTTACTTGTTCAAATCCTCAATGGGTTCTACGTTGAGGGGTGAATACATGCTTCCCATAGAGATATGAGAATACACATTATTTACTAGAGTGAGGATACTGGAGAAAAGAATTATCATTCGTTATATTGTGGTTCGCATCACTTCTCCATACCTTAGGGTTCCATAACTTTTATCAACCATCTTGACGCCTCCATTTACTTTACTGTCCTTAAGCTACGTTGTATATGTTACTGTCTATACTTAACTTCCTTATTATTTTCCGAATCCTTCTATATTATTTATTTCCAAAACCTAGATCTTGGCTCTAAGCTATGCCACTGAGGCTAGTGGTGGTTCATTCTTATTGGCTACTATCTAGACCTCTGCTCTTGCTATAGGCTACAACTATGACATTTAATCTTACTGCTCGCACTGGTACCTTTGGTTAACTCCTGAGTGTCTCTAATCTCATGGATTTGTTCCTTACAATCGTATGGGTTTCTACTATATTTGGTATTATCTATGGATTATTACCAGTACTAAAACTTATCCATCTTGGATTACATCGGGTTCTTTCTTTCTTACTTCAGAAACTTCCTTAAACCTTTTCTAGGTGACCTATCTTTCAGAGTTTTTTATCTCTATCCTATGATATACCATTATCGTGCTTCCTTATGGTTATCTTTATATATGATAGTTAAGGATGAGGTAAAAATTTCACATCTCGATGGATGTCGGCGTTCTCATTCTAGTATTTCGTGTCCTGGTAGAGTCTATTACCATGTAAGATAGGTATGAGATAGACTCTGTCAGGACAGTTTCCTTAACCGATGTGACTGAGAGGCGAGAATTTTCTTAGGTCAGGGTCTTATCCACGTCGTATTCCTTGGTTAAGACAACTAGTCATTTTTCCTTACGACATTCATTTTATTTGCCTACGAGCCTCGGTTTGGGTGTCTAAAATCTCCACGTCATTTTTGGTTTCTCAAGTTTATTAGGAGTTTTCACAACTGAATCAGATTTCTTACTTCTTTTATCTTTCTGATTATCCTTCGTTACTCGGGAATTTTGCTATTAAAACGAGGTACTCAAAGGCTATTGGATCTACTAGAAGGTTTTATGTGGAATGAAGGAATCTTACTTGGGTCTACTTGACATTTTATTCTTACTTAGGCTTTCTATATTCCCTTATTACTATAAGTTATGGCATTTTCTTTATTATCTAATTATGTATCTCTATCATTTACTGCCTCTGGTTGCTTTAAGCATCTGTTCATTATTCCTTGCTTCTCTTATAGCTTTATCTTTTTAGTCCCTTGGGTGAATATTCTTAGAACGTTACTATCTACTTTCATAACTTGTCTTGAATAACTGATAATAGATCAGGATGAATACGAAATGATTATCAACTCGAACAAGGATCATAGTTACTTTCATTAGGAATAATATTCAGATAGTTTTAGGAATTCTTACTAACCTTTTATAGGACTTGAGGACGTACTTGAGTATCACTGGAAAGGCAGTGCCTCATATATGGGTATCTCGGGCATACTATGTATACCAGAACACAACACTCTACCCACTGCAGTCACTAACTCTCTAGACCATGTTCTGATACCATATTTGTAACATCCCCCTTTCGAATATGCTATCGGGAGGGAAAAGGCTGACCTATGCCCCTGAGCCTCAAACTATCTGACTGTAATCATCACTACTAATCTCATCTCACACATAAACTCATGCATAAGGACCATTGCCAAACATAAAAACATGGAATACATTTTAATACTAATAATTGTATACTCAAAATTACTTCTCTTTACAACTCTGTTCATGAGCACTTTTAACACATTACCAAGACTTATACATTACGAATGACTGACATACAACTTTACTTGACACTGACAATGCAGAATCTCTTTACATGACTTGGTAGACCCAATCATCCTAGTGAATGTCATCATTATCCATCCTCTCGAGCTCGTTCTCCGGGTATACCTGTAAAACAGAAATACTAGGAGTGTGGGGAATTAGATCGTTTGAACGACCTAGTGGGTGGACAGTTTAAAAATGAAAACTGAAATGCTTTTATGAAACATATTTTTTTATGAAAATCTTTTCTTGACTGAAATTTTTTTTTTCTGTGAACTTTTATGGAAACTCTTTCTTTCTGAAAAAGCTATTTGTTTCTGTAAAAACACTTCTGGAAATCATATCTCTGTGAAATATGTAGAAAACCTAACGCATGGGGGAGTTACGTTTCGCCGTCCCCCAAGCCACTGAATTAGAGCTAGGTGTGCAAATCCATGATATCAGGGCGTTACGTCTCGTCGTCCCCCAATGTATGCCACTATCATCTCCCAAAATCTAGGGTCTATGGGCGTTACGTCTCGCCATCCCCTAGCCCTGAAATCTAGGATCTAGGGGCATTACGTATCACTGTCCCTAGTCCTGTTATATATGTGCACATGTTATATCCTTCAATTCTAGAAGTCACATCTGAGATGGTTTTTTCCCTTATGCCTCCAAAAATCACAAATATCATGGTTTTAAACTCAATACTTTTTACTACTTTCTCATTCATTAAATATTGAAACCAACTTGGCTAACGCCCTAAAACATTTAAAAATAAGTCTCAAATCAAAACCAAATACGTAAATATTAACTTTAAAAGAAAAAGGTCCACTCACTTATTAATCTCTAAGGCCCTTGATTCTGGATGCGACTGAAGTAGTTTCTATGGAAAATATAGTATGTCATGTATTCGAGTATGGTTAGAAAAAATAAGCTAGAATCTAATCATGGTCATAGATATAGTGGATTCTTATGCATGTTGCATACGTGTCAGGATATCTAACGTGTTAACTAGCCTTAACATACTAAGACAAAGCTGAAACAGGATGAAACTAGTCTTGGTGCGCGTCATGACTCCAAGTCTTGCACGTTGCAACGCTCATATGATCAAACTGAAACAAAGAGCATTTCATGTTATGGGTCGCGACGCCAGGTGTTGAGCGTCGTGACTCCTACATGATCGACCCAAGGCTTCCACATGACTTACCCGAGTCTTCCACATGCCTGACCCGAGTCCTCCATACGACTGACCCGAGTCTTCCACACATCCGACCCGAGTCTTCCACATGAAGAAGAAGATGGAAGAGCCTTCCTGAGTTGCTCATGTTTTTTGTCTTTTGAGAGAGATGAGTGAATAATGCCTTTTTTATAGGCAAAATGCTGATTCTTTTAATGAAATGAGTGGCTAAGGTTACGCCACATCATTCAATTCTAGGCCATTCTCAAAATTTACTGTAGTTGCCACGGTAATCACTATTTTTGACCCACTTTTGGTTTGAATTTGGAAAATTGTATAATTCGGAAGTTGTAGGTCTTGATCTTAGCTTTCCGAAAAAATAAAATTCATAAAATTAGAGATCATGTGAAAATGTTATAGCCCAAATACTAAGGGCTATCAGAAGTAGCACCGAAAATAAATTTCGTATCGGAACTACAAGGGATTTATCGAAGGTCCGTAATGTAATTCCACTAGCACAAACATGCTTGAGCATGATTTATATCATGTATTATGCCACCTATAATATTGTAGTGGTCGGAATGATCGGGGTGTTACACTAATACCTCTAATGAGTTCCTATTTTAACATAAACATATCATTTGTTAACAACTAACAACATAAACAAATAGAAAAAAACACGGTAAATATTTTACGAAAATTTTTCCGGAATAAATACTGTGAAAAATGGGTAACTGATCAAACTGGTCAACCACCGATTCAGGCTGACCTGGTCATTTGGGAAGTAATCGGTCAGCCCATAATCTGTCTAAAAAGAGAACAATTCTCTACTTGGACAGCTGCCACATGGTAAGCCATTTTTTGTGTAATTTCATCATTTTTGTGAATTTCCGTATCGGAACATTTTCCAGAGTTTATTTAACACCCAATTCACATCCAAAAAAATCTGAAAAACATATTTTTAGCCACAAAATATTTTGTTTTTGAATTCTGATCCAGAAAACAAATTAAGTCATTTTTCTTGTAAAAATCAAATTTATCACTTAATTAATTTACACCATTTTAAAGTCACCACATATGAAATCTCAAGAACAATTCTAGGCATCATAAAAGTGGATACAATACTCTAAAATGACAATATCGCATTATGAATCTAATTCAATAATTAATTCAAAATAGCACATGCTTAATCAAAGAAAACAATGTCATTATCAAATTCAACAACACCAATAATTTGGAAACAAATATATTATCCAACAACGTATTTGAAACCTGTAATATGTATATATATTAAATACATATAAAAATTCTAGAGAAATATAATTTCCAAAATAAGAAATAAAAACCTTATCTTAATCAAATTAAGATTTTAATTCTTGCTTTAAGTCTTTCCAAATTCTTCTCCTTTTGGTGATCTTCCTTTTGAACTAACCTTATGTTTTTCACTTTGCTCACAAACTCTATGAGAAAATGGCTAACCAAAATTGAAAACACATTTTCCATATTTTATTAGCTATGGCCGAATTCTATGAGGGCTTATTGGTCATTTTCCAAGTTCAAAACTTGGTAAAAAATTGAACATATATTAATCTAATTAAAAGGTGTTTAATTTAATTATTTTCAAGTTAATGGAATCCAAGAGTCAAAACCTTATCATTCACAATTGGCCAAGTGATGATGAATATCCTAATAATATTATTTCATCTAGAAATTCAAACTTTAATTAACTATTAATTTAATTTGAATTTTCATTCACTAAAAGACAAAATAAGGTTATGGAAAAAGATTCCAAGAATATGCTTTCTTTGTTAAAATTAATAATCAATCAACCTTTAATTAATTTAATTAATCATAACAAATATAAGTGTCAAATTCTAATAGGCCATTAAATGTGTATCTAATCAAATTATTTATCATGTATAAATAAACATTATTTTATTCACATATGTAAATTACGAATAATCTAAATTATCCATAATTAATTGCTCATGTGCTCAATGAGGACACTTCATATTGAACGATTTTCTAAGTTCAAGTTTATCTATCACATAAATCATTTTCTAAATTGGTCATACATGGGAAGGCCCATACATCATCACGAAAGTTGTTGGACAAGGAGCCAAAAAGCTGAAAATATAAAATGGCAAACACATCCAAAATAGTTGGAATGCCGTACATCTTAAGCGGTTCTACAGGTAGTTTTTTCTTATTAATAGTCATAAACCAACCACTCGACTAGTGACTGCTCTATGACTAGGGGAAGAGGAGACCACCTTGTAATGTTTTAAATTCACTAAGTATTTATACGAATTTAAATCACTTTTCTTTGGTTGAAATAGTTGAGAATTCATCCATACGATAATAAAAATATGTATTGAGAAAAAACATTGTTCTTACATAGAGGCCTTTTAGCCAAAAAAGTTACATTAAGAAAGAAAATGTCTAAAGCGGAAAAATTCGGTCTTCAAGGCCTTCGATAGGAGGAATTGAAGCAGGAACCTAAATAGTCGAGGAAGGTTCTTGAGCCACTATGACGGGACCAACCTCCAAAGGTTGCTCAGTCTCTAGCTCCCATACATCAACTTCAACATTATCTTCTTCCACTATAGTAATATCAACGACCCGAGCCTCCTCAACTGATCAGCATCCAACCTCTCACCTAAATTGATCCATTTATGCAGATTCCAAGTGATATGCTCCCCCAAAAGATACTGTCTCATAAGAGTACTCATGTCTCTCATCACCGCTTCCATAGCCACTACTTCTAGTCGATCGAGCAATTCAACCTCATGCTCCTCCAATACCTCAAAACTCTTCTTGAACCCTCCAGTTCAATCGAAGTTGTCTCCCTTTCCAGCTTCAAGGTTGCCTTCATCGCTTTGGCTTCATTCTAAGGCTTCTTTGCATCCTCCATCGTTCCTTTAGCTTCAGCCAATTCTTCTACTGAAAAATTGAACACTGCAGAGCCTACAATATAAACAAAAAGGTGCTAGTTAAAATCGAGGAAATCACAAAGACACCTAAGTAGTAGTTACCTCATAATTTCGAGCGACAGTCTTCTTTTCCGCCTCTAGTGGCCCCAATGTCAAGAGTCGACATTATCCTCCTCCAACAACAGTCGTTCAGCTAACCCGGACACACTAGAAGGATACGACATCACAGTCACGCTCCTTGGAATCTTGATGACCACGTTTTCCAAGTCCTC
>SKCR01048273.1:0-40367 GCA_019454045.1 Zanthoxylum bungeanum
TCTTTTGCACCACGTCATAGCATGCTTACTTTAATGCCTAATTGCATCCTTAAGTGTCTTTTTGCATTATGTACTTAGTTGACTCTTTTATTGTGCATGGACATGTAATGGCTATTTGTTTATGATATGTCTATGAAATCACATGTTCGCCATTATTTGATTCGCCATTATGTGTGCTTGTGTGGTTAGTGTGTGCTTGTGTTTCCATGAATATAATATGCCAATGAAGTTGTATGTTCGTTGCTACTTTGATGTACTTTCAAGCATGCAATCTTAGATGTGAAATATATGCAAATTTAGGTGTAAGTTTTATTTTTGTGCATATGGATTTAGAAGCATGATACTCTTGGAAATAAGTGTTACTGAAGCTTGATTAAATTATTACACAAATCATTTTATTACAAGTGGCATAAGTAAGGGACCATTCCGAACCCAACGGTTTGAGGTCTTCCCTTGCGAGGGGTGAGTGTGGCCTTAAATCTCATTTTCCCGATTCACACCGGGTGGCGACTCCATTATTTTCTGGTTTAGTCCCCCGTGGCTACTCCGTACTCCCAACCGGGCCGCGAGCCAGGGACATCATGCGTCGTCCAGTTTCTGTGTCCCACAATACCAAACTAAAATCCAAATTGGATAAGTGCCAATTGTAGGTTATCCTAGGGATACCATAAGTATTGTACTTATACAACTCATGAGAGAACAATTTAATTGTTGCTCACCATGCGGTTTTCCTAAGAGAAATACCGATATACAGTGGTAAGTGGGAGGATAGTAAAACTCGATGAAAATCGGAGTAATACTATTCAAGGCACCGATTCCTAATGGAACAGAAAAATAGTTCATCAAAGATGAAACTATTACCATTAATCTTCGAATACACAAGAACCTCGTATGTCGGAGAGAGTCAGAAAACAACCTAGGGTATGGGTTTCTGATCTCACCTTATAAAGATGTCAATCTTTTGAGGTATACCAACTGACTACGTATGAGGAAGTGATACAAGGTATCGACTCTCTATTATGACAAAGTGTCATGAATCCGAAATGGATTCCATGTATATCAACAAGTTTGGATACTAGTTGATGTACCGCAAGGCATTGTGCCTAATGGTACTTTATAAGTCTTCAAGGAAGACATACATGGAAGGCAACATACCAACGTACTAAGCTAGGCTTGTAGCGGAAAGGTATTTTTATCAACATTGTGTTGATTACGATTCGACCTTTTACATGTTGCCACAGTGAATCCATTTGGATAATGCTTGCAAATGCTGCATGTTTCATTTATGAAATATGACAGCTGAACGGGAAAATCGCTTTCCTGAAAAGGAAACCTTTTGGAGGATGTTTACAACATCTTGACGGTTTTGTCGTACCATAACTAGCAAACAAGGTTTGCAGGTTATTCGATCCATGTTTGGATTGAAGCAAGCATAGGTTCTTAGAATTATCGTTTTGATGTAATCATAATGGTTTATGATTTAATTCAAAACGAAATGATTCTTGTGTATGTAAGAGGGTTAGTGGGATCGCACTTACAGTGGCTGTTCTATAAATAATGATAATATGTGTCATTTCTTGGAAATGATATTCCCATAAAAATTATCGGTGAAAGCTTGGCTTTCGAGAAAACTCTCCTAGAAACCGTACATTGAAAAGTATACGCGACCTGGTGTCTCATACGCTTTGAGCATATGGATTCACAAACAGGCCAATCCATGTGATAGTCACTGGATTGATGTTAAGAACATCCATTAGTATCTTAGAGAACTAAGAATGCTGTCTTAGACTATGGAGAAGGAGAACTTGAAGTGACTAGGATCATTGTAGCAAGTTTCCTAACCGATAAGATGACTATAAGTCGCAAACGGTACTATACAGTTTGAATAACGGAACAGTGAGCTGGAAATCTTCCAAGCAAGATACTGTTACCGTATAAACAACAAATGCGGATTATTGCTGCAGCTGAGGCGGCAATAGAAGCCATTTGGGTCAATAACAAATCTAATTAGATTAGATATAATTATGTTAGCAGCTGAGCTAGGCTTGAGCAAAGGCTAAAGAATTAACGGTCTCATCAACGATCCAGAAATATACTTTGATATTCATCTGATTCGTTCGGATCATACATCGTGGCGATGTGATGATCGAATAAATCGCATCAGATGATAATATGCAAATCCGCTGACGAAAGCCTTTTTCTCAGCAGTTTGAGCCAACTGTACATAGTTCGGGTGTTAGACACTCGAGTGAATGGTTATAGGCCAAGTGGGAGATTGTTGGACAATTATGACCCATAGCGTCACTATTTGTACAGATCATGGTGTTGTTGTACAAATTAACTATTTGACAAATGAGATTGCTCTCTTATCAATTATGATTAGATCACCTAGATGTATAAATGATAGGAGGTCTCTATGATTTGTTCCTGGACGGAGAATGATATGATACAGTATCAGTCCACAAAGGATAAATCATTAAATATCCCTAGTCAGAGTATTATCGAGATTGGACATCGATAAATACGTAAAAGACTAGTATTACACTTGTGCGCGTTGTGAGGGCACAACGGCATAGTTCTCAAATATTTGGGTATATGATACTCATGCAAGTGTAATAGGAGGTTGTGTTTTACCGATGGTACGGGAAAAAGCTTCGCTCTGGATAGACCCCCTCGGAATTCCATTGGTAGTATGACTATGTGTCTATGGAAGTCCGAAATCAGGGTAGGTGTATTTGGTCTTAACCTGAGACTTGCACCGCTAATACTTGCAACAATCAATATACTTTGGTTGCGGTCGTCCAGGACTTTAACAGATACTGTGTACGCCAATGCTGGGTATATTGAGAATCGTAGTGTGTTGGGTGTGATGTCAAGACGGAAGTATCACTCTAGTCATAGTGGAGATGATGGTCACGTAGGATACGATACTAGTACTCTTAAGTACTGCAGTCATCGAGATAAAATGACAAGGTCATGTTTATCCGATTATAGAGACTAGTTACCAGACATCCGACATGTGCTTCGTATGGGGCAGACACAATTCCAGCCCCAAGTCTAGCACGTGATCATCTGATACTGGATCGACATACACAATACTACGTATACTACGCCTGATATAGATATTTTATTCCTGTAAGGATATTTCTGGAGAATTGGGTAGGCATGGCGCTTTGCTAGAAGCCAACCTTGTCTTGTAAATCGGTAAAACGTAATACTTGGTACTTACGTGTTCGGATAGTCCGACGACCGAATTTACTACCAACATATTCGGGGATCTCATGGGTCGCTTCCCAAAGATTCACCGATGATGTATGACTCGCACTTTAATTAATCTGGGATTAATTAGAAGAGAGAGAAAATTAATCTGAGATTAATTGCGGAGATATTTTATCTGGGAAAAAATATCATTTAAAGAGAGATAACGATTAATTTGGAATTAATCGATAAATTAATATATTAAACAAAATTGGATTTCGACGCAGAATTAAAATTAGATTTTAACTCGGGCGAACGAATTAATTTAGAATTAATTCGCTAGCGATGTGAATAATAATTTTGCTTGGCATGATTATTTAATTAAATTAGATTTAATTACGACGCAACGGAAAATTCGTTAATTTGGAATTAGCGAACCCGAGCCAGGGATTATTTGCTTCGAATTCGAGTGCGGCACGCAAATCAAATCAAGCGTCAAAACGCTAGTCGCATCTAGCGTCACATCATTCGTCAATCAAGTGATGGATGTCTTTCACTTTGTGTGATTGACGCCAGTCACTATTCATTGATTGATGGAAGTTGATGGGAGTTGATGTGTGTGGTTGGCATTTATGGCTTTGGTTTTTGGAGGCAAAATTTGGTATTTGTTTTTGGAAAATATATTACCATTTTTTTGGTAACAAAAACTATTACACATTTATCTCTCTCTGTACTCCATTTCTTTCTCCTCTCACGCCCATGGTGGGCAGTTGATGCTTCTGTTTTCTGTCAAGAAAACCGAGCAATGGGAAGCCAAAAGTGGTGATTTTTATGGCAAAAATCACAAGAGCTAGCACTCCGAGAGATATGCGAAGGTGATAGGGAAGTCCACCCATGAGCCGGGAATCGTTCGACGAAGATTGGAGCTTGACGAAAGACTAAAACCGAGCCAAAACAGAGGAGGCAGTAGCAGCCACTGCCGAGCAGTCCACTGCAACCAGTGAGCAGAAAAGTTGATTCCGTTGCCTCCCGCGTCGCTCAACCGATTGATGTGAGTATTCCGCAACTTTGTTGATAAGTATTCACACATATTTCATTCTTGTTTATGATCTTGGGACCTTAATAGAAACCAACACCTAGATAATAGTTTCAGGGCCAAGATGACAGCATTGATGAGCGCTCATGTCTCTAATTCAGTGACTTGGGGGATGGCGATACATAACACCCCAAGACACTAGTTAGACATGTGGGGGGACGGTGATACGTAACACCCATACGTAGTTGTTTTCTAGATGTGATTTTTCTGAATGACGGTTTTATGAAAGAGTTTATAGGAATTAGTTTTAGGAGAGATCTCAGAGTTTTACATAAAGAAAGAAGTTTCTAGAAATGTTTTACAGAAAGATATATGTTTTCAGACAAGAAAAGAGTTTTCAAAAAAGATTAGCTTTCTTGAGATGATTTCGACTTCAGAACAATAAATTTTTATAACGCATTTTAGTTCCCATTTTAAACTGTTCACTCACCAGGTCGTTCAAAAGATCTGACCCCTCAAATCCACAGTTTATTTTGCAGGTAGCTTTATCTGGTGATCCATAGCCGAACATGAGCCTGAGATCGAGGACTAGAGTTTACTGCAGTAACTAGAGTGTGGGTATGTCATGCTAAGTTTAGTGTTCGCATTCAGATAGAATGCATGTATGTTGGTATGATTCAAGTATAAATGTATATGATTTTAATCATATAAAGTATAAGTATTTATTTAATATCAGTAAGTTGTTTGTACAATATTAATTAGTTCGTGAAATAGTTTAATAAAAGTCTGTTATAGTAATATAGTTAAAGGAATAATCAAGAAAGTTTAGAAATAGTCAGAGGCTCAGGGTGGTGGTGAGGATTCATCTTCTACCGGTAGCATCTCCAAGAGGGGGATATTACAGGGCTGACCACCGGCGCGACCATGTCTCTCCAAATACGAATTTGGGGATGATGGGGGGTCGAGTGGAGGAGTTTGAGAAGTTATGCCATTTTTACAATTGTTAGATACTTTAAGTTATTTGTAGATATTTTTTTAGAAATTACATTTGAACTCTCATGAAATTACTATTAGGTCCCTATCATTGGGCTCTCTTAAAATTCGCATTTTGGAAGCCCTCCTGATACAAATTTCAAAAAGTGATCAATCTCGGAAAAAAGAGTCCACTGGTTCAAGAATCAGCTCCATCGAAGTTCGTTTTCTATTTTTATAGCCGAAACAACAAACTTTCTATGTATAACGATATAAATATATATCGCGGAACCGGTTCTTGAAACCACGCATTTTCCAATGTGTTGAAACTTCACTTAAAAATATTCCGACTTATTTTCCGACACATAAACTCTTATTTTCTAATATTAAATTGCTCCAAAACTAACTTTAATTCGTAAATATTCTAAAACTACTCCGAAAAAATTCGGGATATTACACACTTATAACTTGTTTCCACAGTGTACCACGACCATGGATTTAACAGATCGAAAACTCATGAATGATTCATATATCTTGTGCACATGACTGACAAATCATCTCTAAAATATAACCAGATATCATAAGTATCAGTCTACACCTAACAAAAAGGTGGAGGTCCGATCTAAAAAGATCATTGACGTGATTATCATCAAAGTGTAGAGAATAACTCATATATCCACTCTAGTATCTCAAGTCGATGTATCACATATGCTACTTGACACTGAATATATCCTATTGATGTTGGTGTACCCTCTATTAGAAATTTTCAGTGATTTGTTCAGTATTCATTCACCATGAATACCTATATGTCTATACAAGTCTCTAGATACTCATGGTTCATTGAGATAAACCATTGAAATCCTAGATTATAATATATGATATGTACTAGTCTTTATAGGTTTACCTACTGACGAGGAATGTAAACTTTGAACAAAACATTTTAAGAATGATACTATCATGATATAACTCAATGTCAGTTGCAACGCTTTTCAACTATACAATAACTAATCATTTTAAGTGTTTTACATCTTTATTATATATATAAAAGTAAATATATCGATGAAATTGTTTATTTTATTCATAATAAAATATATGCACACAATATTTATAAGAAAATATAATAAAAATTGACATGACGAGCACCAACTCCAACAGTGTGAAAATACCTTTCATGTTCAATGCCATATTTTTCATATTTAATGTTCTAAATTTCATGTTAATGCTAATAAAATTTTATGTTAGCAGATTTTGCATGTTCGATGTCCTAATTTTCATCTTTAATGTTATATTTTTATGTTTAATCTCTAAATTTTCATATTAATGCTATACATAGTAATAAATTTTTAATTTTCATGTTTGATGCCTTAATTTCATGTTTAATGCTAAAAATTTCATATAAATACTCAAAAGACAATAATTTTATAATTTTAATACCGAATGCACTAAATTTCATATTTAATGTCATATTTTCACGTTTAATGTCTAAATTTTCATATTAATATCTTATTTTCATATTTAATGTCATACTTTTCATGTACAATACAAAATTTCAGTTTAGCAATAGTACACCTGTGAAATGTCAAAATCTTATTTCATGTGAAAATATTTTTGCCATGCTCAATATCTTAAATTTCATGTTAATACTAATAAATTTTCATGTTTGTCGATTTTGCATGTTTATTGTCCCAATTTTTATATTGAATGCCCAAATTTTCATGTTAATGGTATGTAGGATAATAAATTCGTAATTTTTATTTTCGGTGTCAATTTTTCATGTTTAATATCTTATTTTCTTATTTAATACCAAAAATTTCAGGTTAATACTAATAATTTTCCGATTTGCAGATTTTGCATGTTTATTGTTCAATTTTCATATTTAATGTCTACAATTTCAAGTTAATGGCAAAAACTTTCATGTGTGATCAAATCAATACCAATTATTGTCAAATATTTTATCTTTATTATAAAAGATAAAATTCATGTTTAATATCTATATTTTCATGTTCAATGCCTCCAATTTTTATACTTAATGGCCAAAATTTTAAATTATCAATTTTTAGGTAATCATTTTTTTTTTGAATTTTTTAATATATTAAAAACTAAAATTGTATAACATGAACTTGTAAACATGACTGACAATTATAACAGGAATTGAAAACTGAGTCATGAATTGAAAATGTAATCATGATCTAAAACTGTAATCATGAACTGACAATGTAAACTGAAGTAAATTGTGAACATGACGTAAATGGTAAAGATGAACTAAAATTGTAAACATGATAACATGACTACAAACTGTATATTTGACCTGAAAGCAATAACATAAGCTGAAAGTTGTGACATGAACTGAAAACGTAGACATGACTGTAAATTGTAAAACATAAACTGTGAACATGACTATGACTGTAAAACGTGAACTGTAAGCATGACTGTAATCCGAAAACTTAAACTATAATCATAAACTGCAACTGTAAAGTATAAACATGAACTAAAAACTGCAAATGTAAATTGTAAACTACAAACGTGAGTTATAAACTATAAACTGTAGACATGAACTATAGCTGATAAACTTGAACTGAAAACTATAATATGTATACATGGAAAACAATTAAACTCTGAAAGATGCATATGCAATGATTGAGATTGAGACGTCTCTCCCGCATCACCATAGGTACCGGAATCCTGCCGTTACCCCCATGTACACTTGCATATGTTAAAGTTATGTAAAACATCACTAGTATCGTAACCTACGGGCATGAAACCTACTTAACGGAACCTAGAACAGTGTAAGAAAGGGAACGTGAACATGAACATGAATATAAATAAGCCTAAGAGGGTTTCCAGAGAACCAATAGACGAGCTGAAGCTGAGTATATCGAGTAGTTATAACTCTAGTAGAGCATGCTTAGCAGAAACCTAGCATCACATAAACAGGGGATCATGAACATAAACGTGATCATACTCGAGTAGTTATACATGAAGGGACGACACTCTACTGGTATTTTGATATCAATTAAATACTTGTACTTGTAAACATGTAACTCATATAATGTAAAGTATAACTTGAAAATCATGAACTATAAATCATGTTACAAGAGCTGTAAACGTGAAATATAAATTATAAACATGTAAATATGACACGTGGAAAATATAAACTGCAAACATGTAAATATGACACATGAAAACATAATCTGTAAACATGACGCGTGGAAAATGTAAACTGAAAAATATAATCATAGACTAGAGACTGAAAAATATAAATTATAATCATGAAATGTGACTTGCAAATCATGAAACATTGACTGTAAACCATGAAATGTAACTATAATTCACGATCTGAAAGTTGTAAATCATGAACTATACTGTAGAACATGACTCATAACTGTAAAATATGACATGTAAATCATGAAGCGTAAGCTGTAAATCATGACTTATATCGTGACATGTAAATTGTGAATTATAAAACTTAGTTCTTGAATCATGAAAATCGTGAGCTGAAAATCGTAAACATTGATTGCGAATGAAATCATGATATGCGAAACGTGAAACATGAACTTTAAATTGGAAAACATAAGCTGAAAATACTAAGCTATAAACTTGAACTGAAAATGTAAACTAGAATCATGGTGCATGATTTGTAAATTATGAAACATGGAACATAAAACGTAACGACTTGGATAATACATATTTTGTTATAACTCTTGAAATGTGACATGTACTATGACTATGTAACATGAAAACAAAATATATCACAAACATACTTGCGTAAGTTGTAAATCTAACATTCAAGTACACTTAAATGTAATTCGAAACACATTTAAAGTTCAAAACATGAAAGTAATAATATCCATTCACAGAACTGACATCAATTCCTATTGCTTATGCTGACACGTGAAACTAGTTGAGACTCCCTACGTAGAATCTATAAACATGCGATGGAGATACATTTAATACACTTGGATATTTAAGATTCTACATGCGTGCGTGACATGGTACGTGTGAACATGCTAACAAGGAAACTTAAGGAATATTGTGACATCTTAGAAGGAGACTGAGATCATATGGAATCATGTCCTGAAATTGACCCCGCGTCGTGATGCAACATACTTCTATGTCGCAACGCTGGCTGTGTCACGACACATTTCACTTTGTATTGTGGCGCCCCCCCGAATCCATCATTATCTCTTGATTTTACACTAGGCTGCATCGCGACGCGTGCCCCTGCAATATGGGTTCATCCAAAACCCAACCATACTTGCTCAACACAACTCCATCACTAACTACATACTTAATCACTATTTAAACACTAATTCACTACTAATTCAACACTATTAAGCATCATGAACATGAACATAACTTACACATACACAAATTCATGGTAAACCTTATAACTAAAAATGATTAACACTCAAATCAACTCTTCCATGCACATGAAGCATATATCTAACTTGGATTTCATGAATCCAAGTAATAAATCCTAGGAATCATGCTTGAAATTCTTGATAACTATAAAGATGAGTTTATGAGACTCACCTTGCTCAATAAGCACTTGAATTTGACAAGCAAAATATTATTTTCCCTTGAAATATCATGGCTGCCGTGGGAATAAGAAAAAGAGGAAGAAAGGTGGGTTTTTGATCGTGGAGAAGAAGAGAGAAAATGGAGAAATATGGTTATTTTTTAAACCACAAACAGAGGATATTTCAATTTAAATAATGTAATTTTTTTTATAAGAGCCACATGTCAAAATTGCGGTTATTTTCGTCACTATGCAGTGAGTTGAAATTAAGGTCCAAATTTGACTTAGTTCGATACGAAACTTGAGAAAATCCTTAACATGAAAGTTATAGCCCTATGTCTAAGTTATCCAACAGTACGAAAATCACTGAAAAAATGATATTTGTAGCCCAAGATATAGTCAAAATACTAAGGGCTATTCATGAGTGCTATCAAATTAAAATGAGTGTTGAAACTGAGAAAGTACTCCTAGCTCCCAATAAGGGTTACATGGATAACAAGCCCACTAATACGTGATTATATACATAATAATATTTCATGCATGAATAAAATGACCATGATAGGCATGCCATGATAATATGGGTGTTACAGTTTGAGCTTAGTCGGACAGGGCTAGGCTCGGACTTTTCTGCCAACCTTAATTGCACGAGTTATTTATTAATAATAATTATTACGAATAACAAAGAAAAACACATAAAAATGATATTTGTATTGATTATTTGATATGGTTTACGTTTAGTATATAATAGTTATAATTCTTGATTTAATGGTAAGTTTTATTTCTGTGTTGACTTACATAAGCTACATTTACAGGACGAGGCAACTTAGGTAAAGTAAAGAGGTTAAACCGATAATGACTGTTATAATGTTATCCAAATTAACTCATATTGTGCCGGATCCTTCATATTTCTTTTTAATAATTTGCCCAGTAAACCCGAAAAAACATGAAGTAAAATAAATAAATAAATAAATAAATAAATAAATTAAAAAAAAAAAAAAAAAAAAAAAAAACAGAGAGAGAGAGAGAGAGAGAGAGAGAAGTCAGCCTACTATATAAGAGAGCATCGAGTGCAAGCATTTGCCTTGCGCCTAGCCCTTCGGTCACCAGCTCTGTTCTGTAACTAATTTCTTTCTAATCTAATCTCTTGTTGTATTAATTCCTTCAATCCCCTCAGAGCCTAGGGTTAGGGTTGGGAGGTGTGGATTTACGCAAATCGCCCTTTTTCCCCACCTGTTTTCACTACCGCCATTTTTTTTTCATAATTCATTTAATCTCCTGTAAATTTCTTGCTTCTTTAATTATTTTGCTTCATTTCTAACACACGGGTAACAAAGGAAAAAAAAATTAAAATTTTTGATTTTGTTTTAATTAAATGGATAAGAAAAAGATTGCTGTTCCGCTCGTTTGTCATGGCCATTCTAGGCCCGTTGTGGATCTCTTTTACAGTCCGATCACTCCCGATGGATTCTTCCTCATCAGTGCCAGCAAGGGTACGCTTCAATTTTTTATTTCCTAACATTAATTTTATTGAATTATTATTTTTTTAATGTCCGTGGAAATTCATAATTTGTTCAATTAATATTTGATTGTGTTTCGATTTAGTAAATTTCTGGGGACATTAACTCTGTTTTGCAATAAAACCTGATTATTGATTAATTAGCCTAAAGAATAATAAGGTAGGTAAAATTAGTGTTAAAATGAGATCCTGGCTGATATTAGAGTGAAGATTGGAAAAATATGTTGGCAGAACTTGTACGCTGATTCAAATCATAATCCCTATTTGTAGTATTTCAGGAAATTATCCTGGGTTTAATCATATTGTTTTTCATTCGGATTGTGTTTAATCATATTGTTTATCTTTGTGATTCAGATTCTAGTCCGATGCTTAGAAATGGAGAGACTGGAGATTGGATTGGAACGTTTGAAGGACACAAGGGTGCTGTGTGGAGTTGCTGCTTGGATACCAATGCGTTACGTGCTGCATCTGCATCTGCCGACTTTAGTGCGTATGTAGTTGGCCCCTTTTCTCTGATTGCCTTCACATTTTCATTTTGGAGGCTGTGAGGGTTGGTTTTATTAGCCAGTTTACTGTAAAGTTTTACATCTTAATAAAAAGTTTCATATAAAATTTGGCAATTTGCATCAAACATATATGCAGGAAAGTATGGGATGCATTAACAGGAGATGTGCTGCACTCATTTGAACACAAGCACATTGTTCGAGCTTGTGCTTTTTCTGAGGTAAAGTTGGTGTCTTTGTTTTCTTTTATTAGAAAATTTTAGATTGTTGATTTGAATGCTTTTAGTTGTACTATATGTTTCCAGCTCCAAAGTTATGCACAATATGTCAATACCTTGAAGATGTATGTGTTCAACTGTTTTATTATAATAGTTCATTTCTGGATTTTTTTTCCTTTTGAATTGATGATTAGTGGAAAGCCTGGGCCAGTAGTATTGATGTTTATTTTGTTATGATGGATCTGTGTACTTGGATCCTTAGGTCATTCTTGAATCTTGATATGATAATATTTGGAAGTAGGAGGATGGTTATTTGTTGACACTATAAATATGCTTATTTATGATTCTTATTTGATGTTTCTCTACCTGGGCACAGGATACTCATCTGCTACTCACTGGGGGAATGGAGAAAATTCTCCGTATCTTTGATTTGAATCGTCCAGATGCACCTCCAAGAGAAGTGGATAGGTCTCCAGGTTCAGTCAGAACTGTTTCATGGCTCCATAGTGATCAGACAATCTTAAGCACTTGCACTGATATGGGAGGTGTCAGGTAAGCACGTCTCTTCTGCATCATGCTTAAGGCTACTGCTAGGTGGTATTTATGTGACTTGTTATTTGAAACAAAAAATTGTTATTTTTATCTCTATTTCTTTTACAATTGTTCCTTTTAACAACACAATTGTGATTGTTTTGATCTTTTGATCACAACTTTTCTCGTTATATACAAATGCAAATTGTCCTTTAAATGAAATATTGCCGAGAATAGATGGTATAATCTCAGGCAGGGGTCTGTTGAGTGATCTGCACTGTGCTTGCAGGAATCTTGGGGATAAATCTTAGGATATGAATTAGTAAGACGTGTGTTTTATAATATTAGAGTGGTTGCTTAGGACTTTAGAACTGTTTTTGCAGAAAGGATTCTTGAGAGGAACAGAGAGAGGGAGAGGGAGGATTTCTTATATAAATACTTGAATGCTTGTTGATGTCAGTGAGATGGAAATTGCCGGTATTAAATTAAGGAATCTTTTAACTCATTTATACTCCTACTATTTAATTTTGAATTTTGATGTAGTTCTAGGGCTGCATTGGATTTACAGCATGCCATAATATTTGCTAAATTTACAGGTTATGGGATGTTCGAAGTGGTAAGATAGTCCAGACACTTGAGACCAAGTCACCTGTGACCAGTGCTGAAGGGAGTCAAGATGGTCGTTATATCACAACTGCTGACGGATCTACTGTTAAGTTCTGGGATGCAAATCAGTGAGTTTTAGACTAGATCACCTTTTTCCCCCTTGAGCCAGATTTCAGCTTGTGTTTTCTAAAATTCAATTTTTTTTGCCCCCAGTTTTGGGTTAGTGAAGAGCTATAACATGCCATGCACAATAGAATCAGCTTCATTGGAACCGAAGTATGGGAATAAGTTCGTTGCTGGAGGAGAAGACATGTGGGTTCGCCTTTTTGATTTCCATACTGGCAATGAGATAGGTATGTGCTTCAACATAAACTAAAATCACTGAGAAAATAAATCAACAGATTTACTTGTTTCATCTCTCTTGTTCATCAGATAGGTTTCTCATGGTAGCATGATCAACAGTATTACGAATGTTACTTGCATGCTTTTGTTGCACAAGCTACACTGTCTTTTAATTGTAGTTTTTCAAAATTGCTTTCCAGCTTATTTTGTTATTGCTAATTATTAATTTGTCTCTGGATGCAGCATGCAATAAGGGTCACCATGGTCCTGTACACTGCGTGCGTTTCTCACCAGGAGGGGAATCGTATGCCTCAGGGTCTGAGGATGGAACCATTAGAATATGGCAAACCGGCCCTGAGACTAACGATGATACTGAAACATTAACAGCAAATGGTTCAGTTGGAAAGGTGAAGGTGACGGCAGATGAGGTTTCACACAAGATTGAAGGCTTCCACATTGCAGACGAGGGGAAGATGAAAGGGAAGGAAGAAGCAACAACGAATTAGTGAAGGGAACCATGTTTTTTATTTGTTTTGCCTACCTTAATGTTCAGATCGCCTAGATAATTACATAGAGACGGGCTAAACCAAAAAAAAAAAAAAAAAGGGTGTAATTTCTAGTGAACGATGCACTGAATGGAGATATAAAGTCAGACTTTTTTTTTTCTTCTTTACATCTGAAGTTGAATTCCGCACTTTTATTTCTATGTTCAAACTTCAAAACTGTATAACCAATTTGGAAGTGGAACTACTGTATTTGTCCTTGATGGATGGGGCGACAACACGTCTTTAATATTTGGACGGCAGGTTGTCCTGTATACGAAATATCAAAGAGAAGGCAGAAAGCCAGTATCATATCTTTATAATGATATCTTTCTAGGCGACACCTCGTCTCGCCTGCATGAATATCAAAATATTTTATTTCGAAAAGCTGCGATAAAAATGTAAAAAGAGAAAAATAGAAGGATTAGATTGGAGGGGTAAAGAGCAAAACTGTACAGGGGTCAAACAGGGTATTTTCAGAAAAATTGAAAACAGAAGCATGGAAAAAACGGAAAGAGGAAGAAAATGATTAAAGAGAAAAGGATTGTTAGATCCAAATATTTAAGAAAATAAATATAAAATCTATATAACCCTTCATTTCTTAAAAGATTTTGTTTATTTCAACCGTTAAAAAATTAATATTATGAATCATTTTAAATCAATTACATTTTTATTCAAACTATTAAAATGTTTTAACAAATAGAGATCTATATGTCTTCTTAAAAACATCAAGAATTTATTGTCCATTTCTCTGAACATTGGGGTTCAAGTTGTTGAATTTAGACATATAATTCAACATAAGAAGGTTAATTATCAATGTAATGATGATATAAGCTTTAAAATGTGAAGTTCATGTTTCGATTAGATGTCTTACGCTGATGTATCGGGGATCGACCTACCCGATCAGCTTGTGGTGGGTCGAGGGGTAGCACCCCCCATGGGGTACGGGAGCAAAGTCTCCGACCAAAATGGAAAATGATCTTGTATAAGTGTTTGGAAAATTGTAAATATACATGAACAAAAACCATGAGACATGTTTCTTGGATGAAAAGTCATATGTTTTGAAGGATCAACTGCCTTATTCATCTATATATATATTTGGATGAAATTGGGATAAACACAAGTTCAAAAAAATATTCCGTGATTCTTCATTTTTTTTACAAAGTTCTCAAGCAAGTATTCAAGTAGTGTTGACTTGCATACTTGATTTGTTTGGTTATACCATGGAGTAAATTTGATTTAATCCTTATCAACACAAAGTAAGGGCAAATATTAATATAAGAAAGTATTATACAAGCCTCCAAACTAAACTTCACTATAGCATCCACATCAACAATTTAGAGTAATATTTCCATTGAGTCTAGTTTGAATTTTACAGTAAATATGATGAATTAAGAAGTTGTTCGTCCGGATCGGTTTGATGGCACAAACTTCACCCGTTGGAAAGATAAAATGATGTTTCTTCTCACAACATTGAAGATAGCATGTATCTTGGATCTTGCCCTACATCAACACCCACTTATTCTGCTGAAATCACAACAGCAAGACTGAAGAGGCAAGCAGATGAAGTACTTTACAGAGGATATATTCTCAACTTATTGTTAGACTGTCTTTATTATCTCTTTACTTCAATGTCTTCACCAAAAGAAATTTGGAGTGCTATTGAGACTAAATACAACACAGAAAAGTAGGGTGCAAATAAGTTTATGATTTTTTTTTATTATTTTGAATACATTATGGTTGACACAAAATCTATATTGGACCAAGTTTATGAATTGCAAGTTCTGGTTTCCAAATTGAAGGATTTGATGGTAGATGGTTCTGAAGCAATGCAAGTGGGGAAATCATGGCAAAATTATCTTCAACTTGGAACAATTACATAAAGAAACGTCTCCACACTTCGAAAAGTTTCACAATGGATCAACTCACAAAACACATATGGATTGAGGAAGAAACCCATGTGTGTGAAAAGAAGATGGTCACTAAACCGGGATCCAAAGTAAATTATGTTGATGAAAGAAAGTCTTACAATAATTCTGATGGAAACAAGAACAAAAAGAAAGCCCTAGAAAATGAGAATGCCAACAAAGATAAGAGGAATAAAGCCTATTATCACTGCGGAAAGAAATGTCACTTCAAGCGTGATTGTAGGCTTTGGAAAAAGCAGAATACACCAAATAACTCAGCAAATTTAGTTAAGAATGATACCTCTGAAATAGTGGCAATGATGACAGATTTCACATTGGCATGGTAACAGAGTTACATTGGCAGCAACAATAATTTCAAAAGATTTATGGTTTGATTAGAGAGACACAATGCATGTATGCAATGATAGGTCTCAATTCAATAATATGAAGATTCAAATGAAGAATACAATATTTTAATTTGGAATAATGATTCTTCTAAGGTCCCTGGAAGCGGAAGTATAGAACTTCAGTTTACGTCCGACAAGAAATTAATTCTGGTTAATGTTTTAAATGTACCAAAAATTAGGAAGAATATAGTGTATGCTAATTTACTATGTAAAAAAGGTATAAAAGCAATCTTAGATGCAGACAAGTTAATCTTATCCAAGAATGGAGTCTTTATTGGGAAAACATATTCTCATGAGGAGATGTTCAGGTTAAGTGTTTGTAATACTGTAACATCTCTGATGTTTACCATGTCTAGTATGGTCATATAGTTCATGCATATGTTGTTCCATGTACATGTAGAGTCTCTGTGTGTAAACCAACCCGTATAAGTCGAGTGTATACCTCATGTAAGAAATTGAAATTTTAAAATTTTTTGTTTGTGTTGCGTTTGTCCTAATGTTCAAACGCAACTAACATTCGTGTTTGAGACGCATTCTTCATGTTGTCCAAACGAAACCTCTTAGAGAATTTTCGTTCGAGTTGCGTTCTATAGCTCGTTTGAACGCAACATCTTTTAGAGTGCTAGTGTTCGTGTGGTGTTCTTCAGCTCGTTCAAACTCTCCTTTGAAAAATTACGTGCCTTCGAGTGGCATTCGAATGACCTTGCGATTTTTAGACAAAAAATTCTGGAATTTCTGCCCCTTATAAATAGAGCCCTTTAGATATTTTCTTCATCTTCTTTCTCATATATCTCTCTTTCTCTCTCTTAAAAACACTAAGTTAGCTTATCAAATCAAGCTTGAATCTTGATGATTCTCATGCACTTCCAAAATCTAGAGAGCTCAAGTAAGTATTCTAAACTTAATTTCAACATTTGTTTTGCATTTTACCATGGATTTCTTAAGCTAGGATGACACCCATGCATGACCCATTTTGATTTTTCATGATCTTGGTTAGCTATCAAGTTAATCATGCTTAGATAAGTGATTAATGACATGATTCATGCATGGATTGGGTTAGATCAAACCTACGTTTGGATTTGGTCATATCCATGGATTCAGAGTATGAGTATGCATGATTATTATGATATGAATATATAATGGTCCATGATTTGTGGTTATTGATAAGATTGTGACTTGTAGAGCATGATATTGGTCCCATTGTGTGTTGGTTGTGCTAGTTGAAGGTTTGGTCACGAGCCTCCATTGTAGTGTTGTGAGATGTTACAAGTGACTAAGTTGGTTACATTGAAATGTCCCTCTAGCTAGTTATGAGCATGTCATGTATCGAGTAGTATTAGAATTTCAGAATCAGTTGAGTAGTGTATTAGATAGCTCATGATGTTACAAAATTCTTAAGGTATCTCATTAGAATGGGTACACACATTACATCATTCACATGCATAATAAGAATTTTGTGTTCAAGTACACTAATCGTGTCTGAACACGTCCATATTATAACACCCCGCTAGAGGCAGGATGCTACCGGCATGAGACATGATTGACCCATCTCCATAAGCCTCTAGATTTACAAAAATCCAGCATGATGTATCCTAAAATTGGAAAACCTGGATCTCAGTCCAACATCAAAATAAACATGAAATAAACATCATATATCAAAATGGACCTCAGGTCCACACCAACACATCAAAACTATCACCTAAGGGATCCTTGCCCGTATCATCTATCTGTAGGAACCACTTTCCTAGCGCAGCGGAAACATGTTAGACACTCGGATCGGACTTGAAATTTTTTTCTGCCCTTATCTTTGAATGACCGAATGTTACCAACACCAAGACTGAATTTTTGCTTCTGTTTTGGATAAAATTTCAGCCCCGGAATAGCCCCCGAACAGCGACACAAAAATTTGCCTGTTTTGGACCCAAAATGCACCAAATTCGTTGCCCAGTTTAGCCCTTGTATGAATCCATTTTTGCTATGTTTCAGGTCTGATGTTTCAGCCAAAAATAATCCCAACACAGCCCAAAAATACCCCTTAAAGTTCCCTAAAAATTCTAGATCAAACACAAAATAAACCGAGTCCCATTTCACCAATATAACGTGTGGCAGTGAGCAAAAACAATGCTCACTTCCGTGGGTCAAGGAAGAAAGAAGATGATGGATTTTTGTTCGACACCAAAAAGTCTTCCGAGCTATATCTCATTCCCAACAGAACGTAGGGTGGGCTACACTCACAATACGAGTCCCTAAACACTTTAGAAATTAAAGTCACACAAGGTTTTCTTTTGAATTTTCCTTTTTGTTCTTCTTTTATTTTTCTCAACACTTGAGAGAGTTTCAAGAACAAGAAGATGGAGGCTAGGGTTTGGAATGAGAGATTTTAACCAAAAAAAAAAATCTTATTTTCTTTTATACTTAGGGTTTTTGTTTCCAAAACAAATCAAGAAACCATCCCCCTCCCCCTCAAAATTTCGGCCATGTAGGTTTATTTTCAAAAAATTTTGTAACAACAATATTTTATTACCATAATAAGAAAATATTACAAAATTGAATGTGTTATTACCTTTTAAAAATGTGTAACATCCAAAATAAAACCAAGGGTTTCCAAAACCCAAAATTAGAAATTTCAAATTTGACCTTATTAAATTATATCACATATAATTTAATTTCATATATTTAATAATTATCATATAATTATTAAATCATATATTAAATTTTAATACATAGTTTCAAGTGTGACAAAATAATATTATTAATCATATTAATAATATTTTCATATGTGAGTATATAATTGGACTATCTAATTATTTTTAATCTGCTATAGTATATCGAGCCAGCACAGCGACCAAATGGACCTACGGTTCCGAGCTCCAATAATCCTGAAATATTAATTAAGCTCTTAATTAAATATTTTGAATTATTAACTTCGGCTTATTCCACTAAAAACCTGAAGTTGCACTCTCGTTGCCGCAAATAGATAATTAAGCCAAACCACGTCGGTGTTCATCGATATAGTCATTACATACGTATTAACCATTCACGAGTATCTCGTAATTAGAGTTGGGTCATAATATCCGTTATACCCCTCTAATTATTTTTACCTTAAGTACCATTGATTCTTTAACGAACAATTTATTCATAACCATTATGAATTATAATCTTTCTATTCGTAATAGAAATACTCGATCGCTCTAATCGTTCAAGTATCGAATCAACCTTTAAGGAATATACTCCTTTACTTCTCGAAAGAAAGAGTGAACTTCATGTCTATGTAAAACGACCCCAGCTACACTCCAAACCATGTCCCCAAAGTATGTAGCTATTGGTTGGGATTGCTACACCAACCTCATCTTTGTAAATCAAAGGACATAGCCTGCCATGCAAGAGTTCGTAGTATACTCAGGATTAAAAATAAATTCATATATGACCATCTAGTAGATGAAAATGAATTTCTTTATTTAACGGATATTATAAGAAACTCATTTCTATCTGGGTCCAGTCCTATATGATCATATCATACAAGGTGCTTTCATTCTCATGTCTCCACATGGACGATCCCGGATCAAGGTCGCCATACAGTTATATAATGGACCGCAACTATCGATAAACCACAAACAAAGTACACGCTTTATTTGCACTCTATGGACTATTTTAGATTACTAATTTCAGACTTAAATCCTTTTGTGTATGACACTCATACACTAAGTCTGAAGGTACATGAGTAATCTAGGGTAAACATGATAATATACAATATGGGATATTAAAAAACACTTTGATAAATGAATAATGCATCATTTTATTTCATAAAACATAATACCGTTTACATTACATGATGCTCTATGGCATATATCCCAACATTATCAACATTCAAAGGCTTTGTGCCTACAACATCATAAGCAATCGAAACATTTACTTAATACAAATGATGTGCTCAGCACGAAAAACAAAATAATAAATCAAATATCCTAAACATCTAAAACTTATCCCATGACACTTGCGAGGGTGACTGTCGCTTTGGTGATCCGCGTCTCGAGCATGACTTCTAAAGTTGAAATGGTTGACCCATCTGGTAGCCAACCTGCAAAACTAGCAAACTGGTTTGGTGTGAGATATAAAAACTCAGTAAGTAACTATGCTAGTATTACAACCAACAAGTCAATCATAAATTACAAACAAACAAGTCAAATTTTCATATTTACATATCTATATATGTGTCAATCTAATATCTAATATCCAAAACGTACAAGGCAAAACTCGAATGCCATAAAGTATATCATTTAATATCAAATCCACTTTAATCATATGAAACATAAAGTCATGCATCTATATTTTTATCACAAATATCCTCTTTTGGAATATCATCAAATCAACAAGTAAACCGAACTTTCTTTATTTGGAAACAAACTCTTTCAATTCAATGCCAACTTCCTTCAATTTCGATAGCCTTACAATGACTTAACGTGCTTGATTCATATGCATTCATACATCTTAACTCATTTCTCTTATACTCATGAAAATATAATTTTTAGAATTCTTACACATATACGTACATACGATAACAACTTAGCAAACACATTTTACATCATCTTATATATTAGTGTTCCTAGAACATGTCAATATCATCTAAGAGTGAATCGTGTGTGAATTAATCAAAGGGAGTTGCGGAAAAAATCACCTTGATCGGTTGTAGGCTTTCAAAAATCATTTGGATGTAGTAGGTCGAAGCTTGAAGTCGAGTTGCAAACTCTCGGGTTGGTTTCCCTATCACCTTCATTTGTCTCTTTAAAGTGCTAGCTTTGTAGAATTTTGCAACAAAATTCCATGGGAGAGGAAGCATGCTCACGGTTTTGGAGAAAGGAAGAAGAGTGAATAGTGACTTGTTTAACTTCCAAAGTTTGACTTGTTAATTTATATTAGGTTGGTGTATAGGATTTGGTTTGAGTGTAGAAAAAGCAATCCCAAGCTTTTACTCAACCAATTACCAAATTCCATCAAGTATCAAACACATTGATGTAAGTTGGTGGGCCCCACTTCAAATTCCAAATTTAAGTCGGACAATCCAACACACAACTTCGCTCGGGCCCGGGTTCGTTTAATTCCGAATTAAACGAATTTGTTGTTGTGACTTAATTAAATCCAATTTAATTAAATAATAATGGGTCGCAATATTATTATGTAAGTCGCTTACGAACTAATTCTAAATTAATTCGTTTGCTTGAATTAAAATCCAATTTTAATTCCGCGTTGAAATCTAATTTCAATTAATATATCTAATATATTATTTTAGCGCAATTAAATAAATTAAATAGTAAAATCTAATTTCACTATTAAATTTATTTTGCCGATTAATTCCAAATTAATCGCGTTCTCTCTTCTTGACGAATTTAATCCCAGATAAATTCTCGACGCAATTAATCCCAGATTAATTCTTTCTCTGATAATCAATCCCAAATTAATTCTTGCCGTAATTAATCCCAGATTAACTTTCACTCTCATAATTAATCCTAGATTAATTATGTTCGAGTCAAATATCATCGGTGAATATTTGGGAAGCGACCCAAGAGATCCCTGGATATGTTTGCAGTAAATACGGTCATTGGACTATCCGAATACGTGCGTACCCGGTGGTTTATATCTTTTTTTTAAGTATTTTTTTCTCTTTTCATTTTTTTTCTCAAAAGATATTTCTTTCTTCGGTTCTAGCCATACCATATATAATAAATAATTATATACAGTGACAAATATCTAAACAAACAGTCATTCATTTTCAAACAATTTCTTCAACAAGTCACTTTGTCAACTACTAGGTTCTTACTGCTAGAAACCTACTTTTAAGTGCTTACGAGTCTAACCTAAATCATATATTCAAGGCATCAAAGAAAAGTAAATTGGCCCCTTATCATTTATAAGATTTCATCTTAAGGTAAACAAACTCATCATTAAACTATGTTTCACTATTAAGGACTTAATTTTTTTCATTTTATTTTTCATTTTTATTTTTCATTTTTTGAATAACAGGACCTAACAATAACATGTAGGGGTGTGCAAAATCAGATTCGGTTCCAGTTTCGAGTGGAATCGAAACCTATCCAAAAAAATCGGTTCTGACGTTTTAGAATCGGAACCTACCCAATTTAATAGGGTACCTTATTTATCGATTCTTAATCGATTCTGGTCCGATTCCGGTTTAAATAGGGTACCTTAAATAAAAATTAAATTTAAACTTTAAATATCTCCAAGCAATAAATCCTTTGGAACTAGCCATGGAAGTTCTTAAAGAAATTCATACGCGTTTTTACAAATACTTTTCACTTTAACCACAAGAGCAAGTCTATGGATTTGCAACAATTTCAACCATGAAACCAACCCAATGGATTTGTAAATTTTGAGCTTTAAAAGCTGTAACGTATTTTGAAAATGAAACTATGATTTTATTTCTGAATCAGCTTCTTCTTTGCAGATCTAGGATGTGGGATCAATCAGATTCCGGTTGAATATACAGTTTTAGGTCATAACTCTTTTTGTCAAAAAGATTATAGTCTAAAACAAAAGAAAATTGATTAAAATTTAAGCAAATTTAAGCATCAATCATTATAAAGAAAAATATTTATAGATTAAAATATGTTCCAAGGCTGAAATTCATTAGCGTGACACTATTTACCAAATCCGGTTCTAAAATCAGTTTCAAAATTGATTTTCAATCGGTTCCACAACTGGTTCCAAAATTGATTCTGGTTCTTGTTAAATGGTCCGGTTCCGGAACATGACTGATTAAATTCAGTTCCGTATTTTTAGAACCAGAACAACCTTAAAAGAATTGGTTCCGGTTCTTTACCCTAAATAGCGGGTCGATTTTAATCGGTTCCGGGACGAACTGGAACTGGTGCTCATCCCTACTAACATGCACACACCCCCAAACTTAAAATTTACATTGTCCTCAATGTAAGATAAGCATAAAGAGAAAAAAGAGTGAGGAACAACACTACCGTGGAGTTGATCAATCTCCAGCTGGCCAAGCTTTAGCTGTGCAGACTGTGTGGGTTGTGCTAGTACCTGCATAAATACACATGCAAAATATTAAACACGCAATTAACACATAATAAAATAAAACAAAAGTAAAGATAACAAAAATAAACACATGGGTTGCCTTCCCGCTAGTGCTGAGTTTAACGTCTTCAACCAGACGTGACCACCCAAAATTTAGGGCGTTTTTAAATCAGGTGTTAAGTTTGGAGCTTTGTCCTTACCAATTGCATGTTATTTCCTTCTATGTGGTAGTATATACTTGGACTGAGTTGCTCTGCCTAGCTTCTCTTGATCTGCCACTATCGGCTATACTTGTTTTCCTTTACTAGTGGAAGCATATGTTGCTTTGTTGACTGTGCTTTCCCTTTTGGCTTGGATGGACTGGGGTCTGGTGGTTTGGGCTATGTAGTGCATGATATAGCACGGTGTTGAATTGATGGCACACCACAGCTAACTTGTAGTGCTCTTCATGTATATCTTCCTTGAAGGCCTCGTATACCATTGCTTCATCATCCATTTTGTCTGTTTGTTTCTCTATTTTCACTGGCTCCTCTATAGAAGGTATGACTCTCCATTTTGTCTACAGTTCTAAGATTTCCACCTTCGGTCTATTTCTCACATGAGGAATTATCAAAATAATTTATACACACATGCATTTCTTCACCTAGCTCTTCATCAGACATCTGCATAATGCATGCTTCAAGATTTTCATTTTGGGAATGCATAATAAATGTACCTTGAATGAAATTATTTGTGAAGTCTATTCTAAAGCACTCATCCTCTTCTTCCTCATGGATGACTGAAGTGGCATTATATACTTCTTTCCCCATCTCACTTGGGGTTGTCGTCTGTATTGCTTGGGAAAGCTCATTGTGGCCTCAGACTTTGATTAATCGTAAGCTGTCTAATTTTGATTTTAAGTGCTCGTAGTGAGGCTGCTTGACTGTGTACCAACGCTTCCAATCTATTCTTGGCATAATTAACAGACTCGACATGTAGGGCGTAGGCGTAGACATTGTATTTTAACGCATAGTCAGATAATGAGTCTCTTATGATAACACTCTTGAAAGTTTGAGAATGATGTAAGGTTTAATACTGGAAGGGAAAGAAACCCCAACGAAGTCCAAATGATGTAGCAGAATCCATGACATATATCATTTATATCCGGCCGAATTTATAAACCAACCTGGCCGGATGTCATATATATCCGATCGGACATCACCATCAAATCTGGACGGAGATCATGATCAAATCTGGCCAGACATCATCATCAACTCTGGTCGTACATGCCTTAAAGTCATGCTGGATATATATCACATTTCCAGTTTTACAGAAGGAATCAATTTCTTTCATTCTTTACCAATTTCCATCGTAACCTCAATTTCCTTCTTAAAATGTTTTCCTTAATAACGAGATCCTTTCCCCAATAAACACATCTCTAAACACTATACGAAGATAGACAAAACACACAAAAAAGGGATTTTTGGAAAAGACGTGAAAATCAAATCCTAAAACAATAACCTAAAGTTTCTCACCTCTACTAAATGATCCAGCAACTAACCTGGACTTTATAGATGTTTTCTGAGCCAACTTACGCTTAAAGTACTATTTGAGAGCCTTGATAAGCGGAACATATATCAATATTTACCGCCCATTTTACTTAATATTTTGTATAGTTTCTTGAGTTTTGTGAATATTTTGAAGTGTTTTGTGTATTTTGTAGATAAATAAGGTTTCAGGACTCACTGGAATCAAATCGGGGCCAAAACAGTGAAAAATGGACAATAATGGCAAAATTTTCATTTAGGCATCGCGACGGGCTCAACCTCTGTGTCGCGACTCGATGACATCATCATCCTACTGACACTTGTCATCATGACGTTAGCATAATAATTCAGCCTGCCAACACCACGCATCATTGCATACGTCAGCATGATGTTAGCATCGTGACACGCACAACTTCATACGTCGTGACACCGAGCCAATAATTTTGCCGACAGCCATGTGTCATCTTCTCATAAAAAGCACATACACGTGTCGAAGATCAACGGAGCGTCACGACGTGCAAGACTTCACGCGTTGCGACGCACATGACCAAAACTTAACCTATAAATTGAATCAGAAGGAAAATTCATACCTTATTCTGGAGATTTCTTCAAGAATACTAAGAAGATTGTATTTTATTTGTTTATTTACAGCTTTCTTGTATTTAATTTTTATTTTATGCAATAGATCTTTCTTTATTTTACATTTCAGTATGAAGAGGTAACTCCCCTCTGCTGGGGTGAAAGGTAAAGCTTTTATTACTAATATTTAGATTAATCTCCCTAATTATAATATATAAACTATTTTAAAACCTGACTTAATGGGATACCACCTTTATGGTCGATTGGACTTAATTAAATTGATTTTAACCTGACTTAATGGGATACCACCTTTATGGTCGGTTGGAATTAATCTAAAATCTGACTTAATCAGGATACTACTTATATGGTCGGTTGGTATTGTCATGCAAGTTTATATATTATAATAAGGGAGATATCTAAATTAGAAGTAATAAAAGCGGATCCTCTAACTCCAGCAATTTATTTTATTGTTAATTTTATCTTTTAATATTCAAGCTTTATTTTATGTCATTTATTTTATTTATGTCTTTAATAATCCTACATATGTGTGGTAACTAAACCCCGTATCTAGGGTTGTGATGAATTCCAATATCACCGGTTTATAAGTGATTATTTCATGCCTTGGGTAATATATTGGTTTATTTATTGAACCTTAGTCTTAAATCTTCTTGTTAACTGGCCATTAATAAGATTTATTTGGTAAACTTAAAATGAACTTGGAAAATGGTTTTTAGGTTTAGCCTTAGATTCAATAGCTAACAATCTAACCTTATGGTAATTGTCTCTTAGGTAGATTTCCTTACATGGTAGGAATATACCTGTCGGGCGGGGTAGCCATAATTGGAACTTAATCTTAATGAATTTAGGTAACTTGATTAACATAGGAATATAGTTAATTGGGTTATTTGGGTGTTTGTATCTGACCATTGGAAGAGGCTTTTGCATAACTTCGTGTTCCAGGTTAATAAACCGATATATTGCACAAACATGAGATATTAACTTCATCTTTAAAAGATATTGGAAGGATTCACACCCTAGATAGTTTTATAATATTGAATTTTCCTTTAATTTACTTTCGCACTATTTTATTTAATTGTTTCATATAAAAATCACCATCTAAGTAATAATCAATCTATTAGATACTCGTAAATATTTAACGTCATAAATTAATAGCTAATGTATTAAGTCTTCGTGGGATCGATACATTTTATACTACTTGAACGATACGTGCGCTTGCGTAACGTGTGTAATTATCACCGATCAAGTTTTTGGCACCGTTGCCGGGGACTTATTTATCTTTCACTATTAATTTTGGGGTTAGATATCTTTACTTGTGTCTAATTTCTTTTTACTTATTATTTTTGTTTTCTTGTGTTTCAGGTTCTCAGACACTACATGAGAAGAACCAGAAGCTTTGAAATCTGTCCGCTTGATCCAGAAATCGAAAGAACAATCAGACAGTTGATAAGGGAAAGATGAGAAGTTCAAGAAGCACTGATCAACATGGAACTTGAACCTTTGGAGGTTGCACCGCCAATTCCCATCCGATCAGAACTATCATGGTAGTTGACGGCCTCATTTCATGCATTATACTTCCTCCCTTACCAGTAAATGCGTGTGACATCAAAACATGCATTCAGATGATACAACAATGAGTTCAGTTTGGGGGGAATGCAACTGAAGATCCTAATGCTCACATCAGCAACTTCCTGGAAGTTTGCGGCACATTCAATTACAACCGAGCAGCTGAAAAAGAAATGAGACTGCGTGTGTTTCCATATTCCATGAAAGACAGAGCTAAGGCTTGGCTACATTCACTACCAGCAAGATCCATCACAACTTGGAACACTCTTGCCACCAATTTCCTTGCAAAGTATTTTCCCCTAGTCACAACTGCAAAGCTGAGGAATGAAATTACATCCTTTGTACAACATGACTCAGAATCCCTCTGCGAAGCTTGGGAAAGATATAAGGAGTTGCTCAGAAAATGTCCTCACCTTAAGATTGAAAAGTGGCTACAAGTCCAAACCTTCTACAATGGACTTTCTGGAGTAATGAGAACCACAATAGATGCTGCTGTTGGAGGAGCTTTAATGGAAAAAGGAGAAGATCAGGCCTGAGACTTAATTGAAGAAATGGCCAACAATAATTCTATGTGGCCAACAGAAAGGAGCATGATTCAACGAATAGCATGAATCTACAAAGTCAGAGCTAACACAGTAATGAATGCTAAGCTGGATCAGATATGCAAATTCATGGAAACTCTTAGCATGAAGGTTAATGATGTATCCACAAGTTCACCATTTGGAGGAGCACCAGAGTCAGAATCTTACAACCAACATGATGAGACGGTGAACTATGTCAGCAATTTCAACAAACAAGTGAATAATCCATATTCCAATACCTATAACCCAGGTTGGAGGAATCATCCTAATTTCGCATGGAGCAACAATTCAAGGCAAATGAACAATCCACCACCCAGATTCCAACAGCAGAACAAAGGCCATGAATATGAACAAAAGCCAGGAATAGAAGATTTGCTTGCCTAGATGAAAAAATAAGAAGCCAAATATGATGCTATGTTTCAAAATCAAACAGCATTAATTCAAAATCAAGCAACATCATATGAAGCTATGTTTCAAGCCCAATCAACATTGAATCAAAGCTTAACTGCTTCTATAAAGACACTAGAGAATCAAATGGGACAACCGGCCAATGCTTAGAGTTACAGACCGCAAGGTACCCTTCCTAGAAACAGAGAACCAAATCCAAGGAACAGAGGGAAGGAGCAATGTCAAGCCATCACTTTGAAAAGCGGCACTGAAATCAACAAAGATATTGGAGTGAATGCATCCACTGAAGAAGTTCCAAAAGAAAACAGTGAAGCAAATCCACAGAGGGAGGAAAGAGAAGCAAAAGCAAATGATCGAGAAAGATTCAATCCACCTCCATCTTTTCCACAACGTCTCAAGAAACACAAACTAGACAAGAGTTTGCTCATTTCTGGAGATCTTCAAAAAGCTGCATATCAACATTCCATTTGCAGAAGAATTGGAACAAATGCCCAGCTATGTCACTTCATGAAAGATATTCTATCACGAAAGAGAAGATTGGGATATTACGAGACAATAGCATTGACAGAAGAATGCAGCGCTATCATTCAGAGGAAGCTTCCCCCGAAGTTGAAAGATCTTGGCAGTTTCACCATCCCATGCACCATAGGCGAACATTACTTTGGTAAGGCTTTGTGTGATTTAGAAGCCAATATTAACTTTATTCCTTACAGGAAACTACAGATTTGAGAAGTAAAGCCCACCTCAGTTACTCTGTAACTTGCTGATAAATCACTCACATATTCGCGAGGTGTAGTAGAAGATGTGCTGGTCAAAGTCGACAAATTCATTTTCCCTACATTTTTTATTGTCCTTGACAAGGAGGAAGACAAAGATGTACCCATCATCATCGAGAGACGACCATTCTTGGCTACAGATCAAACTATTATTGATGTGCATGACCAAGAAGTAACATTCAATGTTTTCAAAGCCATGAAATTCCCGAATGATGAAAAAGAGAATGAATGTTTCAGACTTGATGTAATAGATAGTATCATCCAGAATTCTGATGCAATGCAACTTTCCATGGATAAAATTGAAGCTTGCATCACCAACATGACTGACAGCGAACTAGATGATGAGATTCTGGAATGTATCAACTATCTTGACAGACCATTTCACTTCAGATCATCACTATAGGTGGAAAGTTTAGAACTACCAAAAAAGAGCGAATCAAGCCATCAATTGAAGACCCACCATAGTAGGAACTAAAGCCACTTCGGAGCCATCTCAGGTATGCATTCTTAGAAAACTCTTCTGATTTACTTGTGATTATTTCTTCATCGCTAACATTAGAGCAGGAAGATAAGTTGCTGAGAGTGCTACGAGAGCACAAGAAAGCCAATGGCTGGACTATAGCAGACATTCGAGACATTAGTCTGTCATTTTGCATGCACAAAACTCTGATGAATGACGAGTACAAAGCCACAGTAGAGCATCAACGGAGACTAAATCCAATCATGAAGGAGGTTGTGAAGAAATAAATTATCAAATGGTTGGATGCAAGCATCATTTACCCCATCTCTGATAGCACTTGGGTGAGTCCTATGCAATGTGTGTCAAAGAAATGAGGAATGATTGTAGTCACCAATGAAAAGAACGAGTTGATTCCAACAAGAACGATGACTGGATGGAGAGTATGCATGGACTACAGGAAGCTGAACAAAGCAACAAAGAATGATCATTTCCTGCTACCATTCATTGGCCAGATGCTCGACAAACTGGCGAGACATGAATTCTATTATTTTCTGGACGGATACACAAGGTATAATCAGATTTCCATCACCCCATAAAATCAGGAGAAAACCACTTTTACATGCCCGTATGGTACTTTTGCTTTTCGCAGTATGCCATTTGGACTATGTAATGCTCCTGCCACATTTCAACGTTGCATGATGGCCATCCTTTCAGACATGCTAGAACAAAGTATGGAGGTTTTCATGGATGATTTTTCTGTGTTTGGATACTTTTTTGACCACTGCTTGTAAAATCTGGAAAAAGTGTTACAAAGATACGAAGATACCAACCTACTATTCAACTGGGAGAAATGCCACTTCATGGTGCATGAAGGAATTGTCTTGGGACATCGGATCTCACAAAAGGGAATCGAGGTAGATAAAGAAAAGATCGAGACAATTGAAAAACTACCTCCACCATCATCTGTCAAAGGGATTCAGAGTTTTCTAGGACATGCAGGCTTTTACAGGAGATTTATCAAAGACTTCTCCAAGATTGCTAAGCGTCTTTGCAATATGCTGGAGAAAGATGTGTTGGACAATTATGACCCATAGCGTCACTATTTGTACAGATCATGGTGTTGTTGTATAAATTAACTATGTGACAAAGGAGATTGCACTCTCATCAATTGTGATTAGATCACCTAGATGTATAAATGATAGGAGGTCCGTGTGATTTGTTCCTGGATTGAGAATGATATGAGACAGTATCAGTCCATGAAGGATAAATCATTAAACATCCCTAGTCAAAGCATTATCGAGATTGGACATCGATAAATGCGTAAAAGACTAGTATTACACTTGTGCGCTTTGTGAGGGCACAACAACATAGTTCTCATATATTTGGGTATAGGATACTCATGCAAGTGTAATAGGAGGTTGTGTTTTACCGATGGTACGGGAAACAGCTTCGCTCTGGATAGACCCCCTCAGAATTCCATTGGTAGTATGACTATGTATCTATGGAAGTCCGAAATCAGGGTAGGTGTATTTGGTCTTAACCTGAGACTTGCACCGTTAATACTTGCGACAATCAATATACTTTGGTTGCGGTCGTCCAGGGCTTTAACAGGTTCTGTGTACGCCAATGCTGGGTATATTGAGAATCGTAGTGTGTTGGGTGTGATGTCAAGACGGAAGTGTCACTCCAGTCATATGGAGATGATGATCGCGTAGGGATACAGAACTGGTTCTCTAAAAAGGTTGCAACCGTCGGGATAATATGACTTGGTCATGATTATCCGATATTAAAGAGACTAGTTGCTCGTCATCCGATATATGCTTCGTACGAGGCAGACACTGTACCAGCCCCAGGCCTTGCATGTGATCATCCGATACTGGATCGAAATATGCAATACTACGTATACTACGCCTGATATAGATTCTTTATTCCATTAAGGATATTTATGGAGAATTGGGTAGGCATGGCGCTTTGCTAGAAGCCAACCTTGTCTTGTAAATCGGTATAAATGTAGTACGAGGTACTTACGTGTTCGGATAGTCCGACGACCGAATTTACTGCAAACATATCCGGGGATCTATGGGTCGCTTCCCAAAGATTCACAGATGACGAATGACTCTCACTTTTAATTAATCTGGGATTAATTAGATGAGAGAGAAAATTAATCTGTGATTAATAGCGGCGATATTTTATCTGGGATAAAATATCATTTAAAGAGAGAGAACGATTAATTGGAATTAATCGATTAATTAATATATTCGATATATTAAACGAAATTGGATTTTGACGTGGAATTAAAATTAGATTTTAATTCGGGCGAACAAATTAATTTAGAATTAATTCGTCAGCGATGTGATTAGTGACTTCGTTAGGCGTAATCATTTAATTACGTCGCAACGGAAAATTTATTAATTTGGAATTAGCGAACCCGAGCCCGGGATTGTTTGCGAGCGTATTCGCATTTCGAATTCGAGTGTGGCACGCAAGTCAAATCAAGCGTCAAATCGCTAGTCACATCAAGCGTCAAATCACTTGTCACTTTGAGTGATGTGACTTGACAACTTGTGATTGATGTGATTGAGTGATGTGTGTGGTTGGCAAGCATTTATGGCTTGATTTTTGAAAATCAAAAAGTTGTATATGTTATTTGATTTTTGGAAAATCAATTAGTCAACACACAAAACAACTCTCTCTTTCTTCTCCACCTCTCTCTCTCTCGCCCACTGTGGGCTGTTTTCTTCTGGTTTGCCGAGAGCTTGAAGAAAAAGGGAAGCAAAGTGCTTGATTTTTGTGGCAAAAATCAAGAGAGCTAGCACTCCGAGAGACATGCGAAGGTGATAGGGAAGTCCACCCATGAGCCGGGAATCACCACGACGAAGCTTGGAGCTTGGAAGATGATTCAAAGGCCGAAAACAGTGAGCTCCTTCACTGCCACTGCCAAGCACTCCTTGAGAGCAGAAATTCGATTTTTGTTACCTCACGCGTCGTTCAACTGATCGATGTGAGTATTCCGTGACTTTCTCGATTGTATTCACACATGTTCATGCTTGTTTATTGATCCTTGGGGCCTTAGAAAACTCTAACAATGGCATCAAGAGTAAGGTTAAAAGCATGAAAATACTTAGGGTTAAAATTTGGGAAATTGATTTTAAGCATGAATTAATTAAATTGTTTGATTGAATATGCTTAATTGATGTTGAATTGAAGATTGATTGGATCAATTTCAAGAAATTGTGATTGGATCATTTTTTCCCCAAATTGTTGTGTTGGCGGAATGGTTGAGCCCTATATTGTCTTGGGATTTTTTTATTTTTGATCATTGGATGTGTTGGAAATCATTCGGGAATATGATTTAATGTCTATTGTGGAATTAATTGGATTGAATTCGAACCGGACATAAAATCCCCAATATTGTCGAGACATATAGAAGCATGAAAGGGTTTGATTTTTGATTAAATTGTGTTGGACATGATTTAATGTAAAAGAGCATGATTAGTTGTGTTAATTGATGTTTTAGAAATGTTAATTGGGTAATTAATTGTGTTATACACTTAATGTAATTAAATTGGGAATTTGGAATTTGGTAATTTAATTATATTGGGACTTAAATTGGATTTGGGCTTGTTGAGTTGTAAATGGGCTTATTGGGCTTGGTTGTACTAAGTTGGGTTTAGGCGAAATTGGTTGGATCCAATTGGGCCCAAAACCGCTTCCATAAATCCCAAATGCGACTAATGGACCTTTAAAGTTTAATTGGGCCTAATGGGCCTAAATTGATTTATGGGCTTATGGGGTAATTCTCGGATTGGATTTTGGTTATTCAGTTTGACCCGAGTTGACCAAAAGTCCACGCCGTAAAGAAATTAAATAAAAGCCCATTGGACTTTAATTAAATTAACGTTGGACGTTAATCGGGCTTTGAGACCCATAACGATTAAATTTGGAATTTAAGTCGTAAAGGTTTATTAAATAAAGTGTAGTATTTATTTTGGAGTTAAATAGTGAATTAGAATTAAATACAAATTGAATTGGATTTAATTGTGTAGTTTAATTTAATTCGAGAATTCGTACTTTAAGTACTTATTCGCAAAACGAGTTTGACTCGAGCAAAATCAAATCGTTGTTTGAACATTGGATGATCACTAATTATCAGATTAATTAATTTGATTAGATTGATTGATAACATGCTTGTGTGAATACATGGTTGCGATGCTTGAATAATGTATATCGAATGTATATTAGATGGGTGGGACAATTTTAGAAATTATTGTAATAAATTTGATTTATTAAATTGGACCAGCGTGTCCAGCCTTATTACCTCCTTATTCTTTGTATTCTCTTCTCACCTATCCCCTCAATGTAAATGAGGTTTCTTCAGAAGTGTAGTGTAACGGGTAGAAGTAAATACATGTGCTAGTAGGAGAGAGAAATGGAGAGATTTGATCTAGGATCAATGTGTAAAGTATCCATCCGCATATCATTATTATTTATTGATACGCGCTTTATTATGTGTTTAGAATGCATGTTTAAGGGTGTATGATGATGAGACCTTAACAAAGATAATAAATTGCTTGCCAATTTGCACTCGAAAAACCCTCACAAAATATTAAGCGTCTTTCCTTCCATTGAGTGATTCTAACTTAAGATCCGAGACTGGCATTGGCTTGTTGGCCAAAGTCAAGGCCTTTGTCCGTCGAGGATGTGTTTGAATCACAAAGGCTTTGTTCCATATCAGTGTCTTGTCCAAGTTGTGGTTTGTTGGCCAAAGTCAAGACCACTTCTTGTCCATCGACATTGATTCTGAAGCTTTACATGGTCATGTTGGACAATTATGACCCATAGCGTCACTATTTGTATAGATCACGGTGTGGTTGTACAAATTAACTATGTGAAAAAGGACATTGCACTCTTATCATTTGTGATTAGATCACCTCGATATAAATGTAGTACTTGGTACTTACGTGTTCGGATAGTCCGACGACCGTATTTACTACCAACATATTCGGGGATCTCATGGGTCGCTTCCTAAAGATTCACCGATGACGTATGACTCGCACTTTAATTAATCTGGGATTAATTAGATGAGAGAGAAAAATTAATCTGGGATTAATTGCGGAGATATTTTATCTGGGATAAAATATCAATTAAAGAGAGATAACGATTAATTGAGGAGTGGGTGGATCCTAGGGTGGCTAGGATTATGGAAAAGATGAAGTTCGAGCCGGGCAAAGGTTCAACATTACCTAACTTTAAAGGTCAGACCACTCGAAGGGGTTTGGGGTACAAGTCTGATGAAGAAAAGCCAAGGGCTAAAAAGAAAGGGTTGAAATTGATGGAATGCTTTGTGAAGTCTTCAAGGTATCAAGGTGAGCCCGAACCAATAGAAGTTAATGGGATTGTGGTGCCTGGATTTGAGATCTTCCAGGATATGTTGGGTAAAAAGCCGCTGACAGAAGAAATTGTGAAAGAATTAGATAAGTGGGAAGAAGAGTTGATGAAATTGGAGAGCCTGACTCTCGAAGAGGATGAAGAAACTGAGAAAAATCCGGTTGCGGAGGAAGAAGTTTCTGTGGATGATGAAGACATTTATCTTCCTGATTTATTTGAGTGTACTTCTGCATTTTCTAGTAATAAAGACAATCATTTTGGTTACTTGCCTGAATCTATTCCTTTCAATTTGCATGACTTGAGTATATTTGATATCAGCTCAACCAGAACAAATGCATTTAACTTGGGCATGCCTGAGAACCCCAAGGAAATTCTGATTGTAAGTGAGGTTACCTCCGAGGAGAGGGAGAAATTAGAAGAAATATTGGTAAAATATGCCAAAGTGTTTGCTTGGTCATACGAGGACATGCTTGGGGTAGACAGAAGTATTGTCCAGGCATACAATACCAACTTATCCGAATACGAGGCCAGTAAAACAGAAACTCTGACGAATGAGACCAGAATGGGCTGAGAAAGTTAGAGAAGAAGTCAAGAAACAGATAGATGTGGGGTTCCTGGAAGTGGTACAGTATCCCGAATGGTTGGAAAATGTTGTGCTAGTGCCGAAGAAAGACGGGAAAGTCAGAATGTGCGTGGATTACAGAGATCTCAGCAAGGCTTGTCCGAAAGATGATTTTCCTCTACCTCATATTGATGTACTAGTTGATAGTGCAACTTTATTTGCCATGTATTCATTTGCAGATGGGTTTTCAGGGTATAATTAGGTTCTTATGGCTGAGGAAGACAAGCACAAAACTGTCTTCGTCACAGGTAGGGTACTTATTGTTACAAGGTAATGCCGTTTGGGCTCAAAAATGCAGGAGCTACTTATCAATGGATGGCCACTATATTATTTCATGGCTTGATGCATAAAGAGATTGAAGTATATATGGATGACATTATGGTGAAATCAGAAACCAGAATCGGATATATAGAAGCGCTGGAAAAGTTCCTTCAGAGAGTTGACCAATACAACTTGCGGCTGAATCCCAAGAAATGTGTGTTTGGGGTAACATCAGGAAAATTACTGGGACATACAGTGGGAATGGGAGGAATAGAAGTAGATTCTGAGAAAATCAAGGAAATTACTGAGATGCTGGCACCGTAGACAGAGAAAGAGGTTAGAGCATTCCTGGGAAAAATTCAGTACATCAGTCGGTTCATCGCCAAGTTGACATTAGTGTGTGAGCCTATTTTCAAACTGTTTAGAAAGGACCAGCAAGTGAAATGGAATGAGCAGTGTCAGTCAGCCTTCGACAAGATCAGAGAATACGTGGTAAAACCTCATGTATTGAAACCTCCAAGACCGGGCAAGTCTTTGGTACTGTATTTGGCTATAGAATCAGAAGCACTGGGTGCAATGATGGTACAGGCAGATGAGACCGGGGTAGAGCATGCAGTCTACTATCTCAGTAAGAAAATTCTTCCGTATAAAGCCCGTTATCAAGAAGTAGAGAAGATCTGTTTGGCAGTAGTATGGGCATCCAGAAAATTGCGGCATTACTTCCAATCTTACAAGATCCAGGTAGTGGCAAAGGAGAATCATTTGAAATATATGCATTCAGTGCCTTCGCTAGTGGGAAAATTGGGCAGATGGTTAGTGTTGCAGACACAGTTTCACATTGAGTACCTCACTTCCAAAGTGATCAAGGGGCGAGCCGTAGCAGAGTTTCTGGCATTGCAACCTATTGAAGGGGATCAGCATAGGTTGAATTTCCAGATGAAGAGATCCAACCATTAACAGTTCAGGGATGGAAAATGTACTTTGATGGAGCAGTGAATTACAAGGGAGCCGAAATTGGGATTTTGATAGTGACCCCAGAAGGAGAAACATTGCCTATGGCCAAGAGGTTGACATTCGGAGTAACCAACAACATGGCTGAGTACGAAGCATGTGCTTTTGGGTTGACGGCACTGATAGCCTTGAAGGCTGAGAGCGTAGAGGTTTACGGGGATTCAATGTTAGTAATTCGACAGATTCAGGGAGAATGGGAACTGAAGGAAGAACGGTTGAAACCTTACATTTTTCACCTCAGAAAATTGGCACAGGCTATCCTTGATTGTAAATTTCAGCACTTGCCACGAGAAGAGAATCAGATGGCAGATGCATTAGCTACACTTGCAGCGACTTGGGAAAATACATAGAAATTAGTGATGAGACCATTGATACTGACAACAGCAAGCAAACCGATCTATGAGATAGAAAGATTTTCGGAAGTAGAGATCGACGATGGTAAACCTTGGTATCATGACATTCGGAGGTATCTGGAACACGGTGAACTCCCAGAGGGAGCAGGCAGAAAAGACAGGTTAGCCATTCAGAAGTTAGCTTCCCAGTATATGATTTTGAAAGGGGAACTGTACAAGAGGCAAGCAAATGGCATTCAGTTAAAGTGTTTGAGAAGAGAAGAGGCTCAGAAGATAATGGAAGAAATACATGCCGGGGTATATGGACCACACATGAATGGGTTGAATTTCTCTCGCAATATTGCAAGACAAGGTTTCTATTGGTTAACCATGGAGACAGACTGTGCGAAGCTGGTAAAACATTGTCACGATTGTCAAGCACATGGTAATTTGAATCATCTGCCGCACACAGAGTTGCACGGGTTGTCAGAGCCTTGACCTTTCTCAGCATGGGGAATTGATATAATTGGAGAGATTCGACCAAATGCATCGAATGGACATCGCTTCATAGTAGTGGCAGTAGACTACTTCTCAAAGTGGGTGGAAGCTGAATCATTCTGCAACGTTACAGTAAAGCAGATGGCAAAGTTCATAACCCGGAATCTCATATGTCAGTATGGTATGCCGCATCATGTGGTCACAGACAACAGAGTTCAGTTCCAAGGGGAAACAAAGGCAATGCTGCAGAAGTACGGGATAGGCCATCACAAGTCATCGCCTTACAGACCGCAGGAAAATGGGGCAGTCGAGGCAACCAACAAGATAATAAAGAAAATGTTAGTCAAGATGACAGATAACTACAGAGACTGGGCCGATAAATTTCGTACGCCTTGTGGGGGTACATAACGTCTGTGAGAACAGCAACAGGAGCTACGCCTTACTCTTTCATTTATGGAATGGAAGCAGTACTGCCAGTGGAAGTTGAGATACAGTCAATGAGGGAATTAGCAGAAACAGAGTTACCTGAACAAGAATGGGCTGCACAGAGGTTTGATCAGTTAGCACTGCTGGATGAGAAGAGAATGAGGTCTTTATATCACATGCAGTTATATCAAAAGAGACTAGCCTGAGCGTTCAATAAGAAGGTACGTCCCACCAAGATCAGAAAGGGTGATTTGGTACTTAAGCAGTCAAGGCCATCGACGACAGATCCGAGAGGAAAGTTCAGGCCTAACTGGGAAGGACCTTACATATTGCAGAAGATAATGGGAAATGAAGCAGTGATTCTGTCAGACTTGGAAGGGAATGAGTTCACCGAGTCGATCAACGTAGACAGATTGAAGCTGTACTTTACCTAAGGGAGAGAAGACTGAGCAGTCACCAGGAAGATTGACAGAATACCTAACCCAACGGGATAAGGAAACTCATGCATGCATGCATACACATAACACATTTTGGCATTCTGTTTGTGTTTGCTTTATTTTATATTCACAGGTTTTGAAGAAGGAAAGAGAAAGCGGCAAAGACAAGCAGATCAGAAACATCAACATATCAGCAGCAGTTTTGGGGATGCGTCCCAAGGTCGAGACCCACACATATCATCAGCAGTTTTAGGGATGCGTCCCAGGGTCGAGGCCCACATTTTGTCAGCGGTATTGGGATGCGTCCTAGGGTCGAGGCCCCCGTTATCGGTTGCAGCTATTGGGATGCGTCCCAGGATCGAGGTCCACTGCATCATCATTTTCGGGATGCGTCCCATGGTCGAGGCCACCTTTTGTCAGCGGTATTGGTATGCATCCTAAGGTTGAGGCCCCCGTTGTCGGTTGCGGCTGTTAGGATGCGTCCTAGGATCGAGGTCCACTACATCATCATTTTCGGGATGCGTCCCCGGGTCGAGGCCCACACTTTGTCAGCGGTATTGGGATGCGTCGTAGGGTCGAGGCCCCCGTTGTCGGTTGCAGCTATTGGGATGCGTCCCATGATCGAGGTCCACTGCATCACCAACTCAGTTCGAGGCAGCAGGCAAGTCAGGAGGCAGCTGGCGAGCCAGGTAAGTAAAAATGCATTGCATGAACTTTGATAGGATTTTCACTATCACATATTGCACAAGTCCCATCAAAGTGGGGGCGACTATAGGCACTGCATTTTTTGCATATAAGTCCCTATGATGAGTCTCATTTGGAGACACTACCTTTTAAATGCAGGAAGTTGCGCGGGAAACGGACGTCGGAAGGGAATCGGGATTTTGTTAAATTTATTCGCTTGTTTAGCTTCGGCTCACTTGTTAGACCTCCATTTTAAAGCACTTTAGCCCAAAAACCCCCCGCAAGCCACACACCTAGCCCACACACACACCAAGCCCACCTCCAAAGCCAAGCCACACGCCCACACCAAGCCCATTCATGCCCAAGCCCACTTGAAACATATCAAAATTAATAAAATGCATATTTAACACATGGGAATTAAATAAAATCTAAAAATCTTATACCAAATTAAAATAAATATCAAATAAAATCATGCCTAATTAAAATCAATCAAGTATATTATATTCCTCACTAAACAAATCTCATGCCTAAACAAAACAAATTAAATATATCATATTCCTAATCTAGCCAAGAAATGTCCCTCAATCAAATATTAGACTTTCCTTGTAAGACACTAATTGATTCCTTCCTTTTCAAACAAGGAGAAGTCATAGCCTTTGTCTATAAAAGAAACCAAATTCCAACACTTCCCCCTCCTCTCTCATTCACGCATACACAACAAAGAATAGCCTAGCCATTCACGTATAACCGACACAGCCATAAACCCTCACCCACGCTGCCACCAAAGCCCCCCTCAACGTAAGCACAGACCTTCAAAGCCTTCACTCCACTCCCAAAGCCACGCACACTGTGTTGGTTTCTATAATATGTCCCAAACAAAGATTAAGCATACATGAAATACAACAAAGAATATATATAAAAGATGAAGTATGGCGGAATCATACTTACCAAGCTTTAGTGATGAAGAAAAACAAGCCAAATGAAGCTCCAATGTTGGGATGATTCGGCCAAGGAAGACAAGAAGAAGGAAGCTCCAAGCTTTGTGTATTCCTTGCTCTATGATGGTTTCCTATCACCTCTTTTGATCCCTTGAAGGTGCTAGCCTTGCATGTTCCAAACATCAACTTTTCTTCAAGCTTTTGGCAACCAAATTTGAAGAAGATGAAGACCAAAACTGCATGCAGTTTTCGGTCAAGAAAGAGAGAGAAAGAGGATTTTGTTAATTTGATTTTGATACCAAAAATCAATTTATATTTATGCCATAATATTTATTAAATAATAATAAATCTATGACACAAGCCATGCAAATGCTTAGAGTGTCAAACACTCAAATTCCATGCATAACATTTGAGTGTAATATACACTATCACCATGCAATGCATCATTAATAAAATAATGCATATAATGACATGTGTCATGTGGGCCCCACACGTTTCCAAATGAAAGTGGG
>SKCR01048274.1:0-40274 GCA_019454045.1 Zanthoxylum bungeanum
TAAGAAAATCCCATTAGGTATTTATTTATCTGTAATGACGTTTCTTGGCTTTAGTTACATTTAGAGGTCACATGCTATACACTATTTGATTTTCAATTATTTGCAAATGTTGTAAATAGTTTAAGGTAAATAATAAAGCTAAAGAAAGAATATGCGTATAGTTGTGTATAGAAAATATCGATTTTCACAATACGACAACTGTAGATATTAGATATCAGATCTCCCGTTTAGTTATTTAAAATATTGTTGAATGATTGTTTCGATATTTGATATCAGAACTTGCGATTATTGGATAGTTACTTGTTCTATGTAAATAATTGTTACATATTTTAAAATGACTAGTAGTGTCATTGACGAATAGATAAACATTAAGAAAAAAAATATGGGTAAGTAAATAACTTAAAACATTGTTTTATGAGATTTTATCATTTAAGTATTAGATGCTTATTCCATATCGTAAAGGATGGTCTGATACGAGATCACACCACATATCCTTATCCATTTAATTAATATTGTATTTAGGAAGATGATTAAATCTCATTTAACCAATGATTGTCATTGGACCGGAAAATTTATTAAACTGATACATTGAATGTATGTACTTTAATGAATTGTAATTTGCTTAAGGTAGTTTTCTTTACTTCGTAACTTAGTCAATAAATTGTCGTGACTTAGTTACGTGTTTCTGATGAAACACGAATATGATATTTTGACTGGTTCAAAGATATTCTATCTGAAGTTTTAAAAACTTTATCTTTAAAAATTCATCGTGAGTCTTTGAATTATTCAACGATGTTTAATATGATCAAACATATGAATTTAAGGCAATTAGTTATAAGGTTATTGAATGAATATGATTCTTACTCAATATAATTCATCTACGATTCCATTTTGATGGAATTGGTAAGTGGGATTAATCGAATCTTATATATGATTTGATTAGTTTGATATTGAGAGTTACCAAATTAGTTTCAATACTCTTGGGGATATGCTCTAGTAACACTAATTCATCCTTTTAATTTAGGTTCCATTAGTTTCTATAGTTACATATATGATATGTATTAGTAGAAAATTCGAATCTTGAAATGTTTGAGATTTGCATCTTTCTTTTGTATAATGGTTATATAATCGATAGTACTTACTCATTGGAGGTACGAGTATAAGTTTATCATTTATTTTATTTTATTGAATATTTTATTCTATTTGATAGAATATTTTTTCTGTGATCCCGAATAATAAAATTATTTTATTACTTGGAGTGTAACATCAGATGTTGACCATTGTAGAAAAGATTTGACTTATTGAAGTCAAATGTGAGAGTGATAAACTATAAATGGAACTACATAATTAATAAGATGAAAATACCATTTAATTACTTCTATATAAGTTCAATAGAATGTCAGAATCATTTCCAAAGTATTTGATACTTAATGGTTTTGTTGTTTTCTTATCAAAGAAATTTATCATATAACTTATAGTGGGAACGATATTTCATATCGATTCCAGAAATTAGCATTAAACCATAGATCTAAGATTGTTCATAACTTACTACAATCATGTTTGGAACTTGATTGAGCTTTCATTATGAATTGTTCATAAAATATGCAAATGGTTTACTAGCAAAAGCAAAGTGAGCTTATTAAAGGTTTGACATTTATAGTATGATAGTGAGAAAGGTTATACTCAGCAATCTATTGTAGATTCTGAGGAAACTTGACTCTAGTCGCACTGATTGAACAATATAAGATCTGTTGGTTAATGATGATATTAAATTGTGTATTTTAGCTAAAGAATACAAAATGGCGTTTTTGAATAGTTTCTTCAGATAAGAAGATCCATTGTAATTTCTTAGATTGAAGAGTTCGTTTTGGAATGGCCTTGGAGTTTATATTATGCTAAAATTACAATTTAGTATATTAGCTTATAAAGCCTATTGTAGACTCAAATGAGCTTTCTGGAAATTTGTGTTTTCTAATTTTGATATCAGTCAGATTCTCTGATTTTATCAAAGCATAGAGAATACATATGAAGTAGAAGGGTTAGTGGGAGCGTACAAATTTCTTTCTAGTGTTTTACATCATAATGACCTTATCATTATTAAAGTAATAATGAGATATTTATGAGGTAAAAGATTTACCTGAGTCCTATTTTCTCCGTGAAAGCAGTGGGAGTGGTCTCTATTATATTAGATATAAAGTTTTATATATGATATAAAACTAAGAGACTTAAGAGATGCTCACATTAGTCATACATTAGATATGATCTAATAAGGACACAGTGAGACTATCTGTGTGACAGTTAGTATAACTGTTCGACAGTTAGTGTGTCTATAATATATAATATTCATCTTTCGTAAATGATGATTCCTTTGTCGAAAGAGAACTTGATTAGAATGTCTAGTCAATCTTATGCATCGTAGGATGATAGAATAATGAATACTATATTAAGTGCGATTAGAGATATCAATTTAATCGTAATTATTAAAAGTTATTTTGATACCCTCTAGACCATAAGATGTGTCTTGAAACATGTTCTTTTTTTATCTTTGAGATATTAAGAACAAGTTTCTTATTAATGGAGAATAAAGTTCGCAACCATTAGGGTCAGATTAGTTTTGAGTCTAATTATGATGTTAGACAGTCTATGTCATAAAGAGTTAGAAAAGATGCAGTGTGAGTGTCATATATGATTCCACTATGAGAGTGGAGTTAGTTGTGACTTATGAAGTTGCATAGTGACCTTGTAGATTAGAAGTTTGGTATTGGTCTCCCTTTAGAGTAAATACCGATGTCGTTCTCTAGTTAGTATGCTATGATTGTGATTGCGGTTATCTGCATAGTATTTTGGATTTGATCCACAAATACTTGGAAAACTCAATAGCTGTAGCACAATATTGATGTGACATCTGAGTCATATTGATGTAGAACTTAGTTTCTACAAAAATATGAATGATGCTGGCTAAAGGAAATAATTGGGTTTGTTTGACAAACTCAATATGTTATAGCGGGCTTACCTGTTGTTGCCTACCTTTTGAGCGCATGGTGAGTTCTTGAGGGCCATGCGTATGTGATACACATTAAGATGTGTATATGATACCATGGATTGGTACTAGAGCAAGTGGGAGAAATTATTAGGGTTGGTGCTTGGAGCGCCAATCAGGATCGTATTTATGTCTGATTCATGAATACGAGCAATATATTTTTCCATAATATTACTTATTTATAGTTGCACCTCTTGTCTTTTATTATATATATTTGATCTAATTCATTAGATTGAAACTAAATCATGTTTAGTGATATATAAATATTAGATAAAGACCCGATAATGTATAATGTAGTGCACAATTACAACGTAGCTTGTAATTGATATTGGGAAGTGTCACTACTAGAAATATATTATCAAATTAAGTTTATGGTCAAGATTTACTGACACGGGTCGGTTAGTAAAATCCACTGAGACCAGTACATATCGTATATCGGACTTGGTCCGATGGTTTATCCCAATGAACCATGAGTCTCGGGAGACTCGTATAGACGTGTAAGTGTTTATTTGATAAATATTGAACGACTCACCGAAGATTACCTAATAGATGGTACACCAACATCAATATGAATCTTCTTGGGTTGAGTAGCATAATGATTCTTTGACTTGAGATACCACTATAAATTTATGAGATATCCTCCACACTTTGATGACAGTCACGTCACCGATCTATTAAGATCAGACATGCGCTTCTTCGTTGGGTGTGTATCAAGATTGAATCCGCCAGTCTTGTATACAAGGTATAGGTATTCATTACATGATTAGAAATCTGTTAAATCCATGGCTGTGGTATACTTCAGAAGTATGTTCTAAGTGTTATTTAGAAGATTGCTAATAGATACGTCGACATGATTATACATATAAAGATTTGACATTTATATCTATATTTCTGGGATAATCTGGATACCTGTGACGAAAGGGATTATATGTATGCATGACCTCGACCTGTATGATTCAGTGAGTTTATCTGTGGTCGTCATAATTTACGGGTCGGTAAATTATGTACACGAAATTTGATTTCGTGACGGATATGCATGAATCTAGAAAGTCTCACTAATGAAATATACTCGTAGAGCACTAGGGCAACTTTTATGAATAATGGAGATTATTTATAAATCGTTTAACCTTTAAACGGAAAATACATGCAAATGGACCTAATGGTCATTTCCTAATTAATGTGTATTTGTATTTAATATTTGATATTATTAAATACACATTAATTAATTGTCAAATTGAGATATTTGACATATATCATTAATATATGTATTTGAGATATTTAATGTAAATATAATACATATATTTAAGATATTTGTATTTAATTATTTAAATATATAATTGTTAAATAATTAAATTAATTGAAAAATAAATATCTTTGTCATGATTAAAGTTAGGAAATGACATGATTTGGTTGGTTCACTTGTTGATTCACTTTTTGATCAAGGTTATCATATAGAACAATTAAACTTTAACAAATCAAATTGGAACAAAAAATTAAATATTTGATATTTATTTTATTCACATTTTCGGCCATAGCAAAAATGGAATATAAATTGTTATTGTTTCATTTTTAAAAAAATAACACAAGTTACCAAATATTTACTAAGTAAAGTTTGAGAGAAAGTTGAAGAACAAAAGGGAAAAGTTTGGGAAAATTTTGATTTTATAAGTATTTTCTTATTTTCTTCAACTTGAAAATTATTTTCATGTTTCTAAGCTTCAATATATGTTGCTTAGAATTTTCTCTACTCTTTACTTATGTAAATTAATTGATTGGAAACTTGTTGGATTGATATTGCATGTGTGTATGAACTAAGTATGCTTATAAATGGTTATTAAGCATTCTTTTGATTAATTAGTAATCAAGTTGCCATTATAGAGTTTTAAGGCCACTCATTTATGACCTAGAATTGTTCTTGAGTTATTTCAAAGTGGTGAGACTTGTTTGGTGTGTTAAAGAATTTATTTAAGTGTTGAATTTATTCAATTTAGAATAAATTGATCAATTGAAGTAATTTTAGAAATTAGGGTTATTAACCTATTCCAATTTTGGGGCTTTTCATATATGTGATATATTATGATGTGTATAATACATATTAAATTTGAGATTGATTGGAATTGATCTTGACTTGTTTTGAACAAGATTGGACTAAATTGTAAAATTTGGAAACTTTTTGGGCTTCTTGGCAATTTTGGAATTTAGTGGGGATTTTATTACAATTTATATTTTGATGTGTTGGACATGTTGAAAATCATTTTAGAAATGATTTGGAATCATCCAAAATTGTTTTTGACAATTTGAGGACTAAAATGAACAAAATGCAAAGTTTATGGGTCAAACGATAATTTTCAAGAAATATGATTTATTGGGTAAAATTTCAATTTTTAAGTATTGGGTAATTAAAATAAATAAATTTATTTTAATTGTCCAAGTAAAATAATTACCGAAAATTATTTTGAAGTGAAAATACGCGAAAACGACAAAAAACGGCGTTACTGGGTAACGGTTATCCAGCCAGTGACCTGGTCACTGTTCGGACAGCCCACGAACTGTCAAAATATTTTTGGGGCTGACCTGGGCAGTCCCCATGTGCATTGGTCGGTCAGTTCAGTCGGAAACGTGCTTTATGGTATTTTGCAGAAAAATAATTTCGCAAGAGTTTCGCGGAGTTTCTAAATTATTTATGTCGTTATTTGATATCGAATAAATATGTTTAGGTGAAATATGAATGAATTATTAATATTGGATATTAAATTATTTATTCGTAAGTTTAAAAATTTAAACTACAATTTCGCCCGAACCGCGCTTCTTCCGCTGCGACGCCCTGATAAAACCCCAACAAAGTCCTCCCAAGAGGTAATTCTTGCACAAGAAGTCCTCTGACGACCATCTCTCTTCTCGTAGTTGCTTGGTTGTTTCTGTTTCTCCCTCCACAGGACTCGAAGGATCTTTGAGATACTTAGCCAACTACAGTGTTGTCAGATAGAACAACATCCCGCTATGCCTTGTTTAAAGTTTGCTCCATCAAACTTTTCCGGTTTCTCCCCATGAGCGACTGGTACTGTGATATTTCAACTAGCCATGTGTAACTGGAAAAACCAACATTAATCAATTAGTTTACAAAAGACAAATTATGCAACGATCAAACGTATGATCTTGTTTAAGTGATATACTAAGAGTCCACTCGTTGTTATATTGGACAGTAGTACCAAATAACACAAGTCCTTGAATTTACGACTAAGGTTTCTTATGATAAATGAATAAAGGAAAATTCCCAGAGCACGAGAGGGTCCGGAGTAACCACTTAAATCCCTGCGCACTTAAGCTTTCATCGCATTGTTGACTGAATATCCTTTAAACATTTTCTCAATAGAATATCTTAGACATTCAAACTTAGTATTACACTTCAATTCACAATACAATAGTAATATATTATATTTGTATGTGTATATGTATAAGTCAATCAATCTTGGACGAAATTACTTGTGTAAAGTTACACTTTTAATTTCTCAGCCACTATGTGTATGCTTATGATAATTGAACATCCTAATATTGACTTAAACCTATACTTCCAAGTTTATAATAATACAGTATATGATTTTACTAAGTTAACATTATAGCATATATGCCATACATGTATATCATATGGTAATATAAATTAATCTAAGTCTATGTTATTATTTTTTAAGCTAAAATAATTTTAGGATTAATTTCGTTAGTGTCACGTTCGTTAATCCATTCGAATGAAACTTTCTAGTGAGTTCATGTTCGTGTAGCGTTCGTAAACGCGTTCAAACAAAGTTTTCCAAAGAGTTCGCGTTCATGTTGTGTCCGTAAATGCATTCGAACGAGGTTTTCCAGAGAGTTCACGTTCATGTAGCGTTCGTAAACGAGTTCGAACGTTCTTTAGATGAAGACTGGCGTTCGAGTTGCGTTTGAAGACGCGTTCGAACGAAACTGCGAAAAATAGAATTTTTGCTTACTCGTTCGTCGAGCGTTCGAACGCCCACGCGCATTTTTCATGCACATAACACATTTTCCAGGCATAAGACTATTTAAAACATGTAAAATTCAATTTAATAATACTTTAAAAGTAATAAGTTCTTAAGATTGTTGAATATTATGTGTTATAAACTAAATTTTAACATGAAAATTAATCTTAATTATTCCAAACAGAACATAACAATGGATACTTAGAAAAAACCTGGAAAAAATGTTGAAGATAATGATGAAACTGAAATCCAAGTCAAGTGCCTCTGTCCTTAAGAACTTATTAGCCCCCGCTTCGGTGCTGTACGGATGGTTTTGTGGCTAACGTTCTCCCAGGATTACTTGGATGCTTCTTGTAAAAGAGACACTCTTTTCACAAGAACTTGAACAAGGAATATGGATGAAACTCTCTATTTTTCTAAATGACTCTCTAGACAATGGAAGACTTGTATGATTTTCTAGATGGAAAAATGAATCCAAAAACCTTTCTTTATATAGGCATGGAAGAGTGTCATTGAGGACACCATTTGGCTTAGGGTTACACCCTTCTAAGGGTTATATCCTTTCCTAAGGCCTAAAAAAGGTCTAGAGATGCATCATTTCAAGTTTAGAGGACATATCCCTACATATTTATGTCTTTCTCATAAGACACTACTTAAGGGACATGACCCTCCTACACTCATACTATATATATATATTTAGAGAATTTACAACAATATATCGTGTAACTAAACAGCTTGAGTGTCTTTCTGATTGGAAGTCAATATGCTGGGACACTTATTATTTTTGAAGTGCTTGATTTTCTACGATCCAAAGGGGCTTCCAAGGACCCTACAAGAGTTCTTGTTCCAGTTACACTGTCTGAGTTCAAGGCTGAACTTGTTTTCTCACTGAAATTCCAAATTGTTATATGGTTTATTTTCATGCTTGTGCTGTAGGTTTATGATTATTTGTTGGAGAGTGTTGCTTGCAATCAAACAAGGGAGAAAGTTAATGAGTTCTTAGAAATGAGTAAAAAATTCAAACTTGCCTTCTAAAGAATAATCGGTTTGTTGAACACACTGGAATACAATAATCTCTGTTTCATCCTTGTGTGAACTATAGAATCCAACTGGAAGCCCTTTAAACCTTGTAAAATTTAATGTGCTATACTCTTTCTCCAGAAATTGACCATTTTACTTGACAGTGAGTCATGATATTGCCTGTGTTTTTTCTCTTCAAGTTCTGGAATTCTTCCATTTAAATTGTATCAGAAACAACAAAAATTGTATTTTGTTTGTAAAATGTAAATTCCATTTGTATGTATATCCAACCATTATACACTTTATTTCAAAAAGAATATATTATGTCTTTCAATACTGCAAACCCACATGAGATTGTAGCCATCTCAGCCAAAAAGGATATGAAAGGAGTTGCATTTTGGTGTGTTTGTATGTAATGACTTAGGGTAAGACATTACTATAGTAGTTGATATCCTTCTTCACATTCATATCCTTTTCATTTGTCAAAGAAGTGGGTTATTTGCAAATAGATTCTCAATGTTTGTTTTATTATTTCACAGATTATAGAGCAATCTGACTCGCGTTTTCAAGAAGAGGAACTTTAAGAGTTAGTTGATTTGATTGTAGAAGTCTTGCCATATCTTCCAAACCAAGATGATGTTGAAGGAACTGCAGAAGGGGTTGTGCGGGCTGATGGCGAGGATAAAAAGAAACAGCGGATGTCGAAACAGCAGATGTTGAACAAATGATCGACAGTTGATGGCCTCAAACTGACAAGAGTGTCGATGTTCTAGGGGTAATTCGGAAAAACCACTTCTCGACCAAACCTCTATCAACTGTGAATTTGTTTGGTTTGTTAGGAACCAAATGCAAACTTGGCAAAAGATAAAATACACACAGATAAACAAAGGATTTAACGTGGTTCGGTGAAATGGATCCAACCTACGTCCACAGGCACAAGAAAAAAGAAAGTTTTTATTACTGGCTCGGATCTAACCGACTTCTTTTGCTTCTCTAGCTCGGGGTTCTTTTCTCTTTATTACAAGTTACAAGTATTTTTGAAAAAAAATTGTTCAACCCTTATTATTTATAATTTAGAAATCTCCCTTATTATAATATATAAATATGTGTGATATTTACCAACCAGCCATATAGGCGGTATCCTGATTAAGTCAAATTAATAATTAAATACCAACCGACCAACCAGGCAGTATCCTTATTAAGTCAGGTTAAAACCAGTTTAAAAATAATTACCAACCGACCAATATAGCGGTATCCTTTATTAAGTCAGGTTTTAATAATTTATATATTATAACTAAGGGAGATTAATCTAAATTATAAAAGTAAAAAGCTTCACATTTACCCCAACAGAAATTTAACTACAAAACATAAAAGAAAAGAGAAGAAGAAGAAGAACTATAATTATTGAAAATTAAAATACATAAATTAAATATTATTTTTATTTTTACAAAAACTAGATGCAATCCTTTAAAAACAGAGAAAAACTCCCAAGGAAAGCACACCAAATGAAGTGAAGAAGAGCCGAATTTATAGGCAAAAGTTGGTACCGGCGTCGCGACGCGCGTTGATCTTCGACACGTGTTGCTTGGATTAGTGAGATCGTGACACGTGGCACTGTTATGTCGGCAGTTGACTTTTTGATGTCGGCAACATGTGATGGCGACACGTGTCCAGGCGTATTTTAGTGTGATACGCTGAGATTTTGACACGTGGCATGTGCATTTTAGCGTAGATGATGATTGTTGGCATCTTAGGATGATGACACGTGGCAGGCGCACGTTAGCATATCGATTGTGATGGTGACACGTAGCACAGTGCACGTTAGCAAAGTCAACTTTTCAGATTCTGACACGTGGACCAGGCGCACGTTAGCAAGGACTCGGCGCACGTTAGGCGTCGCAACGCCAAGGGTTTGCGCGTCGCGACGCTGACAATTTACCAAAATGCCTTTTTTGCCAATTTTTCCAGTTTTGCTCCAAATCACCTCTAGAATGTCCTGAAACTTTATTTATCTTCAAAATAACACAAAACACATCAAAATATTCACAAAACTCAAGAAAGTATACAAAATATTAAGTTAAATGAGTGGGAAATATTGATAGATTTACAACTCATCATCATTCTAGAATGGTAGTCATAGCTCTAAGCTTTAATCTAGTGTTTCAAGCTTTAATTTTATGTTTATGTCTAATATAAATATTTTGACCCAATTACAAACATATTGTGTTTATACTTCCAAAATATCCTAACACAATATTAGCCTTATTTAACATTAAGTTATGTGGTCATACATCTAATAGATAATTCATAACTTAAGATAATTTCAAACTTACCTAGCAAGCTTGATGCAAGATTCGATCTACTTCTTCTTTGTTGAAATGGTTGGAGAACTTCCAAGGTATGCAAGTTTGACTTCAAGATCCAATCTTGATTTCCAATGCTAGAAAGCTTCACTTCAAGATCCAATCTTGATTTCTCCTAGATGAAATGTTGTAGAGACTTCACAAGCTTCTCTAAACACTTCTCTAACTTAGGCTAATTTCTCTAAGAATTTTCTTGTACTTATACTTGTTAATTAAAACCTTCATAAAGCTTGCTATTTATAGCAAAACTTAGGTAATTTTTAATTAATAAAAGTTGTAATCAACTTTTAAGTGGGCTTAATCTAATTTGTCCAAATATGTATAATTAGGTGTGACTAATCTCCATTGTCTCCCACTTTAATTTAATCCAATTAAATCAAGCCAAAGATTAGGAAATGGATTAGTTGAATATTTGCCACCTTGATTTAATCCAATTAAATCAAGCCAAAACAACCTATTATTACATACTTACAATTACCATAATATCCTCAAATGGTAGAGATAATTATGATTTTACAATTAAGCCCTTGTGTAATTATTGAATTAATCCAATTAATCCAATTTGGTCAAAGTAAATAATCAATGTTATCTAATAACACTTGATTATCTTATTTGATAATTATAATATCAAATATTATATTTTATCAAAATTAATCGGCTACCCAAGTGCTCAACGAGTACACTTCATATTGCGACTCTCTAAGTTCAGACACGGTCTTCATATAAGCCTAGCTAATATGTACGTAATTCGACCACCTCCGAATTCGCGAAGAATACGAACGACCTTTCTGAACTATACAAGTTGATGTCATCACATATGTCTAATAATACCTATGTCATAGGCTATCCGAATTGTGCTTAGGAAACATAGAATATACCGTCATGTTTCTGAGGTGAACATTTCATATCAATATGTCCACGATTCTTCATAACTGATGCGATCCACCCCAGGTGATCGACTTTGACCAAAGATTTAAGAATCGTGACTTTACTAACATTGATACCTAAACCCCTTATGGTACACATTCGGGCCGACGTATCCTATCTTGATTTGCACTTGATTACTGAGTGCATCGATCCACATCCAACGAACGTCTAGAGGCCAGACCATGAAAGGTTTCTGACATACATGACATCAAAGTGTGGAGGATCTCACACAAAATCAATGATATCCTATAGTCAAAGGATTAACTATGCTACTCGACTCGATGAGATTCCTATTGATGGTGGTGTGTACTTCCAACTATTAGGAATCACCTGTGAGTCATTCAGTATTCGCTTTAACGAATACCCACATGTCTATACGAGTTTCCAAAGGTACATCGGGTTAAACCATTAGAACTCTAATTCCAATATATGACATATGCTAGTCTTTTAGGTTATAGGAATTTGATCGTATTCCAAAACCAACGACTAGAAATATTTACTTTAAGAATAGTTTACACCTAGTGTCAAGATTATTCTAAGGTCGATGTCATTTTTAGCATATCTATACATCAATATAATACGCATAATGATAATACCATTAATAAGGTATGAAATGAAAATGTAGTTATTTTATTAACAAATAATAAATGTACAATTCGGATTGGCACTCCAAGCACCAACTCCATCAAACTCTCACTTGCTTAGTGCCAATCTCGATGGTACCGCAGTCTCATCTCCTCCACATGTTTATCAAATATCTTAGGAGGTAAGGCCTTTGTAAGCGGGTCTACTATGTGTTGTCTTGTCATTGAACCTTCAAGGTCACTATGTCTTTTCGTTCAATAATCTCTCTTATTATGCGGTATTTCATTTCCACGTGTTTAGACTTGGAATACGCCCTCAGCTCCTTAGCATGCGCAATGGATCCATTATTATCACAGTATAATGGGATCGAATCCACAATACTAGGCACAACGCCAAGTTCTGTGATAAAATTTCTAATCCAAAAAGCTTCTTTAGCAGCTTCTGAAGCCGCTATAAATTCCGCCTCAGTAGTGGAATCAGCTTCTTCTTTGTTGAAATGGTTGGAGAACTTCCAAGGTATGCAAGTTTGACTTCAAGATCCAATCTTGATTTCCAATGCTAGAAAGCTTCACTTCAAGATCCAATCTTGATTTCTCCTAGATGAAATGTTGTAGAGACTTCACAAGCTTCTCTAAACACTTCTCTAACTTAGGCTAATTTCTCTAAGAATTTTCTTGTACTTATACTTGTTAATTAAAACCTTCATAAAGCTTGCTATTTATAGCAAAACTTAGGTAATTTTTAATTAATAAAAGTTGTAATCAACTTTTAAGTGGGCTTAATCTAATTTGTCCAAATATGTATAATTAGGTGTGACTAATCTCCATTGTCTCCCACTTTAATTTAATCCAATTAAATCAAGCCAAAGATTAGGAAATGGATTAGTTGAATATTTGCCACCTTGATTTAATCCAATTAAATCAAGCCAAAACAACCTATTATTACATACTTACAATTACCATAATATCCTCAAATGGTAGAGATAATTATGATTTTACAATTAAGCCCTTGTGTAATTATTGAATTAATCCAATTAATCCAATTTGGGTAAAGTAAATAATCAATGTTATCTAATAACACTTGATTATCTTATTTGATAATTATAATATCGAATATTATATTTTATCAAAATAATCGGCTACCCAAGTGCTCAACGAGTACACTTCATATTGGGACTCTCTAAGTTCAGACACGTTCGTCATATAAGCCTAGTTAATATGTATGCAATTCGGTCACCTCCGAATTCGTGAAGAACACGAACGATCTTTCTGAACTATACAAGTCGAGGTCATCATATATTTCTAATAATCCCTCTTTCGTAGGCTATCCGAGTTGTGTTTAGGAAACATAAAAATATCTAGTCAAGTTTCCGAGGCGCACATCTCATGTCCACATGTCCACGATTCTTTATAACTGATGCGATCCACCCTAGGTGATCGACTTTGGCCAAAGATTTAAGAATCGTGACTAGGAATATTTATTTTAGGAATAGTTTACACCTAGTGTCAAGACTATTCTAAAGTCGATGTCATTTTTAGCATATCTATACATCAATCTCATAAATGTAATGACAATACCATCAATAAGGTTTAAAATGAAAATGTAGTTATTTTATTAATAAATAATAAAATGTAACAATTCGGATTAGCACTCCAAGCACCAACTCCATCAATTATTATCTATGCTCTATTCTCCAAGTACTCTATGAATAATAGCTCAGCCGTCTGACACCACTATTCTCTGTCATCTGAACTTCATTAAATTTCCCATTCTTGGTAACTGTTACACGCTCTGCCCATGTGCCAGCCTATATTTCAACCACTCTTATGCGGTCGCGGTTTGTCAGTCAATAAACTTGCAACCTTGCTCCATCCCATCAGCTACAAACCTGCTCATATCTCGTCAATCCTTGGGAAACCCAAGCTTCCATTTAGGGCTTACGTCATCTAGACTTGAACTCAATGTCATTTCCTAACCTATCTCATCGGGTTAGCAGTTGAGATGATCGATTGCGACCGACCGACACCGACGAGTCAGTGCTGAAACATTTACTCCCCTTATTTCCCCTGAATATCTTTTCACCTTGGGTCGGGCATCAAGTGCAAACTAACTCTGGTCTTCCTGTTGGGCCGGACGCCTATACCTCTTGGGCATGGGCCCCTTGTTCAGAAAGTGGAAATCATTTTATACCCTTATTTACACTTTGGCTTTTCTCGGGTAAAGAAATCACCATCAACATATGTCCCATAGTTCTCAGTATCAACGAGTCTGCGAGTTGGTGCTGGGAACTAAAATAAAAGTTATGTGGGTTGCCCCTCCAATCCTCGGGTCTGGGTCTTGTATACGGTCACATGGTTCTATCTTGGTGGTGGTTATTTTGATGGATGCCTCTCTCGGGCTTTTAAACCGCCCTTTGGGGACCGTGTTGCCATCATTGCCTTCTTTAAATACCCGTCACATCACTCTAGGGTTTACCCACTTCATCTTCCCAAGACGCCATATGTCGCGCTCTCGTGGCTTGCGCGCCAAAACAAAATGTAATTGGGTAGTTGGATGCTGATTAAACACCCGTCCCAATCTCGTCCCTCTACTTGAAATTCAACCAAAGAGAAACTTTGCCACATGTGCACTGATCCGACTACCAGTCTTGATCCAAAGGTCAGGATAAACCTGAGCTGCCTATTTAAAAGTCTATGTACACCATTTTTCTTCTCTATCATTTTGTCTTCTCCAAAGAACACCAGCGAGCCTCTCTGCCTTCTATATCCTCTACGATCTTCCCAACTGTTAACCTCTTTACAAGCTCTTCAGCACTCTCTCTAATCTCCCCAAGTAAGTTTATCTCAAATTACTTCCCTTTTGATACGTGTTTCTAATTTTGATAATTTTTAATGTTGAATGCTAGCAATTATATTCCAGATTTGTGGGGTTTTATGTGATAATGGGAATCTGAGGGACGTGTTTACTCATAAATATGCATATAATTTGTGCGTATGTGCTTTTCTGGGTTTCTTTGGGAACAAAAGGTTTATGTTTCTGGGTTATTAATGTGTTAGGTTTTGGTTTTACTTTGGAAGACTTATTGCTTTACCATTGCTATGAGGTTTAGATCCTTCTAGGGTTAGCCACTTTGGTAGGTATGGGGAATAACTATAGATTTAGTGTACTCAGCTAACCAAAATTATGAACTGGCCTCATGCCTCGGGCCATGCCTTGATAGGAATGTCCGGGTCCGAATCAGATTCTTCATCCCTCACTCCCCTCGAGGTCGTACCTACAGCCCCGCCCTCACACACATCCATACACAGCTCGGGATCAGAGAGTCCTAGCGACTATGAAACCACTCCGACTGTTTTAGAAGAGCACAAACAATACTACCACAAACGGGTGTCCTGGCCCGAGACAATTCATACCGGGCTTTACTTCGAGAAACCTCGATATGGATCACGCTTCAGCAATTATCGAAATCAAACTGGAGCAACTGAGGGAAATGTTTGGTACTTCAGAGGATATCAGCCTAGCCATCCCGAGGGAATGGGACTAAGCAAGCTGATCTGGGAACGATGACATGGCACTATGCGTAACTTTCTTTGATATGGGACTTCGGCTACCAATCAAATGTTACTTTGCGCGGATGTTATCCTTCATGCATATAGCTCCGTGCCAACTAAATCTGAATAGTTAGAGGATTCTGGCCGGCTTATATGTCATCTGGAGCCGAGACGGGTTGGGGGAGCCGACCTTCTCCGAACTGAAAAGGTTGTACCAGATGAATTCCAATCCCAAGGAATACAAGGGTTGGTACTACCTCTCTGCTCATGCTGGGGTTCCCCACTTATTACTAATCTCTCAGCCACCAACAAGAACTTCAAAGACAAGTGGTTCTTAGACCGGCGTAATCACACGCGTATAACGCAAACGCACATATCGTTCAAGTAGTATAAAAATATTGATCCCACGAGGTCTTAATTTCTACTGTTGTTATTAATTATTGATACTATTTATTTATAGTTATCTAATTAAAGGAAGAATGGATTGATTACTTTTGGTTGGTTGAATATGGATTTGCTAAATAAATAAATAAAGACACAAAAGAAAATACAAAGGAAAAATAAACAAAAGACACAAAAATCTAGGGTTGTGATTCCACACAATATTATTCTAATGATGAATTGATTCTCTTATATATGTGCGATAAATTAGTTTGTTAACTTGGAACACGAAGATATGCAAAAGCCTCTTCCGATGGTCAGATGCAAATACCCAAAATAACCCAATTAATCATATTCATATGTTAATCAAGTTATCTGAATTCATTAAGTTCAAGTTCCAATTATGGTCACCCTCACCCGACAGGTATATTCCTATCATGTAAGGAAATCTATTAAAGGGTTATCTATCCTCAAGGAAGATCGTGAGCTATTGAATCTAGGGCTGAAACCTAAAATCCATTTTCCAAGTTCATTTTAAGTTTACCACATCAATCTTATTGGTGATCAGGCAACAAGAAGCATTAAGCTTAAGATTCAATAAACAAACTAAAGAATTACCCAATATATAATTAAATCAATTATTAAGTATGTGAATATTGTGTTTCATCACTTCCCTAGAATAAAAATAAAATATTGGGGGTTAGAGGATCCACCTTTACTAATTCTAATTTAGACATCTCCCTTATTATAATATAGAAATTATCAGTGATATTACCAACCGACCATACATGCGGTATCCTCATTAAGTCATATTTTCAATTAAGTCCAACCGACCATAAAGGCGGTGTTATTATTTGTCCATAAACCAGCCATATAGACGGTGTCACATTATGTCAAATAAATAAAACCAGCCATTAAGGCGATAATCCTTTAATTTAAATTATAATTTCCATATTATAATTAAGAGAGATTGATCTAAACTAAAATATTAAAAGCTTCGCCCTTCCCCCAGCGGAAATCTAACTACAAAACATAAAAGAAAAGAAACTACTACTACTACTGAAAATAAAATACAGAATTTAAATTACAAAAAATAAACAAACAAGATGCAATCCTTAAATTCCTTACAAAAACTTAAGGAAAGCATGAGAATTACAAATGAAATGGCTTGGTATTTATAGGAAAATCTAAAGGCTTCCACCAATTTCTCCACCAATTGCTCCACCAAACATGGCACCAAACATGACATCAAACATGGCACCAAACATGGCACCAAATCCTCCACCAAACATGCAAGCATGTTTGGCGGAAATTTGACAATTTTTATTATTTATTTACTTTGAAAATGACTTTAATAATTACACATAACACATTTACGGATATTTTATCAATTTTTGTCATGTAATCTTCATAATTTGAAATTATTTTGTTTTTCAAAGTTGTATATCTTTGGGTCTTCTTTAATTTGGAACTTGAATCACCTCATTCCGATTTCGGAGTAAAAAGTTATGGCCAAAATACGGCAGTTGTGCAAAATTGGAATTTCCGAAATCTTACTTTGTTAGAACGCCATTTCAAGTTTCCAATCTCCAAAATCAAAATGTCAAGTCTAGTTTTTGCCTTTATTTGTTCCACATTTCGTCCTAAATGATTCCATTAAGTTCCGATTTTATTTTATCTGTAAAATAAACTAAAACACATCAAAAAGTTCATAAAACTCGAGAAACTATACAAAATATTAAGTAAAAATGGCGGGAAATAGTGATATATTTTCCGCTCTTCACACCCCAAAACCTAACATTTTGCAAGTCCTCGAGCAAAACAACAAAATAAAATAAAATAAACAACTGAAACTAAATTAAACTAAGTCATTTTCGTAGGGATCACGGTTGCATTTAGCGTATGCAGCAAGCCTTTAAACCCCTAGGTGTCCATAGTGGACGAGTTATAGTCTCGTGAGGGCTTACAGAGACGATTCCCACAAATGTCAAACTAATGCACACAAAAGCAAAAATATAATAAAACTAATGCACACAAAAGCAAAAAGACAAGAGAAAAGAGAATAAAGAAGTTAGTGACTAAACAGGTGAAACTTCTTATCCAATATAATATTTGTTTTGTTTCTTTTTAAATTACCGAATAAGTAAATTCTCCGATTATTTTTACCATTCTTCATACACACAACTAACAAGGTATTAATCAAGTCATTGTGCCCACATATTAATAAGTGTAGTTGAAAAGAGAGTAATATTTTTATCCTAAAGTTATATCAGAATTCACACCTTTTTTAGCAATGAAATTTTTTTTCTTTTTTTTTTGTTGCATTAAATAAAGAAAGCAACATCTTCAATTCATGTAACGAGCTTTGGGCCAGGGACTCCCAAACGGTTGGCTTTAGGGCACTAGGTGTTAAAACACCCATACAAACTTAATTACTCGGATTTCAGATGTTTCTTTTTATTTTATAACATATTTGATCCATGTAGCGAGCTTTGGGCCAGTGACTCCCAAACCAGTTGGCTTTAGGGCACTAGGTGTTAAAATACCCCTACGAACTTAATGACTTGGATTTCAGACGATTTTTTTTATACACACTTTTTTTCTTTTTTTTTCATTGTTTTTTAGATGCTTCCTCCAATTAAATTAGAGCACTGAATATTACAAACTTTTCAAATACATCTCATGGCTGTATGTTACCATGCATGTTGATAATACCTGTCAACTGACCATATGAAGATCCATTTTAGGCAGTTTTATGGAGAATTCACAAAATAAATAATTCAAAAGGAAATAAACAAATATTAACTTATTACGAAATAGGTTGAGATACGTCTCAGGAGTGGAAATTCCTTACACAACTATCTCACACCAATTTCACCTGATTAATCAAATTAAAAACACAAAAACAAAATATTTTTTTAATTTTTATAAATTTTTTTATTTTTTTGAAAATTGTTTTGACTAAAATAACACAATAAAAATAAGATACTAGTCAACTATTCCCCTCCCACAAACCTAAATGAGACATTGTCTCCAATGTCTTAAAAAGTAGAAGATGAGTTTAGAAGATAGTAACTGGTTAGCTGAAATGCTACATCTAGAAAGGAAATTAAAGGTTAAGATCCAGATTTATCCGACGCTTCTTACCACGATCATTATCAGATCATTTTATCTTGGAAAAGATAGGATTAATTTATGGTTCAAAGGCTAAGATTTGGTCTATTAAATCCTGGGCAGTTCTGGCAGTGAAGAGGAGTTCTTTATAGGTTTTGACACGAACCCATTTCTCCGGACATCATCAAGAAACACACAAAGAAAATCATAAAATCCATCAGCGTTAAACAGTCCAATCGGTTTTTGGTGTATGTTCAAATTCGCCCAAGATAGTACTGTAAAGATTTCCTCCATCGTACCCAAGCCACATGGTAAAGCAATAAAAGCATAAGCACGATTAATCATTTCCACTAGTCGCTCAGACATACCTGGTATAATAAGTTCCTCTCTGTTTGATGGTCCTATAAGATTCGCCTCTGCCAAAGGTTTTGGGATGATTCCCAAGACTTGACTGCCTCCTTCCAGTACGGCCTTTGAAACGATCCCCATTAGTCCAAGATTGCCACCGTCATATATTAAGTGCATATTCCTTTCAGCTAAGACTCGACCTAATTCATGTGTTTCCGCTACGTATTGTGGCTTAGTATCAACACTAGTACCGCAAAACACACAAATATTTACAACTCGTCTTCTTGAAGTAGCTTCAATTTTTTTATGTATTTCTTTCTCAAATCTGGATGCCTTCAAAAGTGCAATGATGAGTTGAATTTATAGCACCTGAAAAAGGTGAGTAATAATAGCAGTAGTATCTTTCAAATGACGATTATTAGCTTAAACAATATAATAAATCATGAAAGGTCAAAAATTTTGGATCATGTCTACGAAAATAAAGATAATTACAACATAAAAGCAAATCAAAGCAATTATTAAGGCAACGGAATTATGTACGCAATACGCCACTCGCTTGGTATAAATCCATTAGGATGCATCTCAAGAATTCATTCCTTACTCAGCCATCACTAATGAATGAGCTCTCATCTTTGTGACTGCCAAACACCATTCCTTCATGTTTTGCTTTGCCTTAAATACTCTGTTTGTGCTTTTCCCTAACAATATCATACAAAATTAAAAACTCTATAATATGTATACACAAAATATGAAAACATAAATTACTATAAATTGCATGGGTTGCCTCCCTGCTAGTGCTAAATTTTTCATCTTCAGCCAGACGTGACTGAAATTCATCTGTCAATGAGGTTTCAGTGTGGTTTTGGATGTCCGATTAAAGACGATCCCATGTGTGTTGCTTTTGAAGGGTCTCTTCCAACGGTAAGGTGGCAAAAATAATTTTGTCTCATTCAGTGCTTGTGCCACCTTTTTAATCTTTGTCGCTCCAGTGGTTCCTGAAAAGAAATAAAAAAAATCAGGAGGTCTCGTATGGTGCTTGACTTTGAATGGAAGTTCCATTATGTCAAGCTTCTGAGTGATGTCTTTGATCTGTACTCCCCAAAACAGTGATGTTTCTCCTGAATGCCTGAGATCTTCAATTTGGTCAGACAGTTGTTCCTCCATTTGCTCTGCTTCTTGCTCCACCTTTTCTTCACATATGTATTTTAAGATTTCCGTATTCAATTCATCATCTGTCATCTGTGAAATGCATGCTCCATAAGTATCAACCTGATGATGTAAAGATGTATCTGATTTTAGGTCTTCATCCTCTATGACTGGCTCAGGTAGATCTTCTTCAAACATTTGTGCAATGGAAGCTCCAAGATCTTCATTTTGAAGATGGAAAGTTTGATCCTCCCTTGTTGGTGCAGTTGGTACAAACAGCTCAGCTTCTTCATCCTCGTCACAGTCAGAATAATAAAAATCAAACAGAGACTTCACTGGTTTGGGGTTCCTGAACTGATACCTCTGGTTCTTGATACTGCTCAGCCTCTTCCTATGGTAAAGTGTCATTGTGAAACTCTGGGTACTCGAAGGCTTCATCAGTGTCATTTGCTCCATGAGATATGTAATTCAGGTTGTCTGTTAATTGTCTCACTTGATCTGTTATTCTTTGTAAGGTTGCTTTTTGGTCTTCTATTTGACTCTGAAATATTTCAGCTATTGCATCCAACTTTTCGTCTTGTTTCTTGATCCAATCTTTGAGCATGTCAATCAATTGATCTTCCTTTGATGGTTCTGGTTCTTGATGAAGATCGTATGTTGAAGGTGGATAAGATGAAAAATAAGGTTCAGTGAAATATGCTGGTTCTTCCTACCTTGAAGAATTTTGATAATTTTGCCACCCTGAATTGTAGTAATGATTAATGCTCGGGTGGTTACCATCACATATCTCACATCTCCTTATTGCATTATGATATGGTTGAGCATATGTTGTGTTGATGGTTCTGACAACCAGTGATAGTTGTTGGGCTGGACAACAGGCCTCAGAAAATTGGATTGTTGCTCCCTGATTTGGGGTGTATCTTCACCTTTTAAAATTCATAATTCATTTATCACCCAACTAAGATCCATGTCAACCCCCTGAAAAATAAAAGAAAATAATAATTACAGATAAAAAAATAAATAAAAATAGATACAAGTAAATTAGATAGCTTCAAAATTAATAACTCAAGAAAAATAAGTCCTCGATAACGGCGCCAAAAACTTGACCGACGTAATCAAACGCGTATAACGCAAGCGCACGTATCGTTCAAGTAGTATAAAAATATCGATCCCACGAGGACTTAATTTCTACTGTTGTTATTAATTATTGATACTATTTATTTACAGTTATCTAATTAAAGGAAGAATGGATTGATTGCTTTTAGTTGGTTGAATGTGGATTTGCTAAATAAATAAATAAAGACACAAAAGAAAATAAAAAGGAAAAATAAACAAAAGACACAAAAATCTAGGGTTGTGATTCCACACAATATTATTCTAAAGATGAATTGATTCTCTTAAATATGTGTAATAAATTAGTTTGTTAACCTAGAACACGGAGATATGCAAAAGTCTCTTCCAATGGTCAGATGCAAATACCCAAAATAACTCAATTAATCATATTCCTATGTTAATCAAGTTACATGAATTCATTAAGTTCAAGTTCCAATTATGGCTACCCCCGCCCGACGGGTATATTCCTATCCTGTAAGGAAATCTATTAAAAGGTTATCTATCCTCAAGGAAGATCGTGAGCTGAAACCTAAAATCCATTTTCCAAGTTCATTTTAAGTTTACCACATCAATCTTATTGGTGATCGGGCAACAAGAAGCATTAAGCTTAAGATTCAATAAACAAACTAAAGAATTACCCAATATATAATTAAATCAATTATTAAGTATGTGAATATTGTGTTTCATCACTTCCATATAATAAAAATAAAATACTAGGGGTTAGAGGATCCACCTTTACTAATTCTAATTTAGACATCTCCCTTATTATAATATATAAATTATCAGTGATATTACCAACCGACCATACAGGCAGTATCCTCATTAAGTCAATTTTTCAATTAAGTCCAACCGACCATAAAAGCTGTGTTATTATTTGTCCATAAACCAGCCATATAGGCGGTAATCATCTGTCAGCTAAAGACCGTCCATATAGACGGTGTCACATTATGTCAAATAAATAAAATCAGTCATTAAGGCGGTAATTCCTTAATTTAAATTATAATTTCCATATTATAATTAAGGGAGATTGATCTAAACTAAAATAATAAAAGCTTCGCCCTTCCCCCAGCGGAAATCTAACTACAAAACATAAAAGAAAAGAAACTGCTACTATTACTAAAAATAAAAATACATAATTTAAATTACAAAAAATAAACAAACAAGATGCAATACTTAAATTCCTTACAAACACTTAAGGAAAACGTGAGAATTACAAATGAAATGGCTTGGTATTATAGGAAAATCTAAAGGCTTCCACCAATTGCTCCACCAAACATGGCACCAAACATTGCATCAAACATGACACCAAATATGGCACCAAATCCTCCACCAAACATGCAAGCATGTTTGGTGGAAATTTGATAATTTTTAATTTTTATTTATTTATTTATTTATTTATTTATTTGCTTTGAAAATGACTTTAATAATTATACATATCACACTTATGGATGTTTTATCAGTTTCGGTCATGCAATCTTCAGAATTCAAAATTATTTTATTCTTCAGAGTTGTAGATCTTTGAGTCTTCTTTAATTTGGAACTTGAATCACCTCAATCCGATATCAGAGTAAACGGTTATGGCCGAAATACGGCAGTTGCGCAAAATTGGAATTTCCGAAATCGTACTTCGTTAGAACTCCATTTCAAGTTTCCAATCTCCAAAATCAAAATGTCAAATCTAGTTTTTGCCTTTATTTATTCCATATTTCGTCCTAAATAATTCCATTGAGTTCCAATTTTATTTTATCTGCAAAATAAACTAAAACACATCAAAAAGTTCATAAAACTCGAGAAACTATACAAAATATTAAGTAAAAGGGGCGTGAAATAGTGATATATTTTCCGCTCATCATTCTTCGTTGTGGGACCCTGGGGACAACAACAGCTAGTTGAAGGAGAACTCCTTACAGTCCCCAATGTCTTTTCCGACGGGGATTATGACCCGACCTCTGAATTCCCCATTTCTATTTACTTAACCAAATTCTAACTTCTAAATTCCCCCTCACCGACCGAGCAAGAGACGTCACCATCAGATCAGGGGGACGAGACCATTGAGCCGGTGGAGAGGGCTCCGAGAAGGAAAACAACTGCCCAGAAGCGTAAATCCACCGATCTATTTTGATCAGACCTCCGTATGTTCGTTGGGTGTTGACAGATGCTCATGGTATCCTGTGAGTATCAGATAAAATCTGTTAGTCCTGTGTACAAGGCATAGGTATCATGAACGTTTTTGCGATCTAGTAAATCCATGGTCGTGGTTTACTTCGGAAGCGAGTTCCGAGTGATATTTAGAGATCGTAAATTTGAAAATCGACTATATTATACCTTAGGGATTTGACGTCCTTATCTATATCCCCGGTATAATATTGATATCATGTGACAGTGGGATTATACGTATGCAATGACCTCGGCTTGCATAGTTTAGCGAGATTATTCGTGGTCGTCATAATTCATGAGTGGGTGAATTATGGACACGAAATTGGATTCTGTGACTGATAAACCTAAACTCAGAGAGTCCCACAATATGAAGTGTACTCGTTGAGCACTTGGGCAATGCTTTATGAATAATACACATTATTCATAATACTTCATCGGATTAAATGAGTTAATTCGAATCGTTTAAACGGTTAAACGAAAATACATGCATTAGGGGCATTTTGGTCAATTAATAATTAATGTGTATTTATATTTGATATAAAATTTTATTTGATACATATTAATTATTTGTCAAATGAGACTTTGACACATGCCATTAATATATGTATTTGTTATTTAATGTAAATAAAATACGTATATAATAATAATCGCATTAATTAATTATTTAGGTATTTAAATGTTAAATATCTAGATAATTGAATTATATCAATATTAAATAATTGTTATGCAATAAGTTTGGTTATTATTGGTTACATGTGGCATGATTCTATTAAGCTTAAAGTTTACAAATTGGATTTGTTAACTTAAAGCTTATTATTATTAATTAATTAGATTAATTTACCAAATGACCAAAATACCCTTATTCTCCCCCCTAAAGTCGGTTATGTTTATTATTTAAAGTGAGAAAATTTTATTTTCTCATTCATAAGCATTCCATGGCCGAACCTCTCAAGCATGAAAGCACTCAAAAATTTGTTTGAGGAAACAAGGAAGAAAGTGAAGAAATCAAGAAAAAGTTTAAGGAAATTAGGAGATTTGGAGGTAATTTTCATAACTTTTAAACTTAGAAAGCTTGTTTCTTGTTCTTGAGCATCTAGAAAAGTTCTAGGGTTTCTTCCTTTATTATATTTTGGGGCTTTTGATTCGGAGGATGGATTTGGGGGCTAAATGCATGTGTGAAGTTAGACTGAATGATATTAGTGTAATATTAGTTCAATTTTGTCATTTGATGACTTGTTGCCATTCTAGAGTGTTATGACCACTCTTGTAACTCCTAGAATTATTCTTGAGTTCTTTATTTTTGGTGACTTTGGTTGGTGTGAGTATTAATATGATTAATGTTGAGAAAATTGGATTTAAAGCATGAAAAATGCTATTTATGGTTATCAAATCAGATCTGGAATTTTTGTGATTTTGGTGATGAAAAGTATATTGTATAAATGTATTGAATGTGTTTTGGGCATTGGAACAATTGCCGAAAATTATTTCGGAGTTGAAATATGCGAAAACGGTAAAAAACGGCTTTACTGGGTGAGTTTTGGGCTTTATTGGGGAAGAATAAGAGGAATAAGAAGAAGAAGAAGATTGAATCAAGGTGAGTAAGTCATGACCCAAACTTTGATGTTTTGGGTTTTAATGGTGTGATGATGGTAGTATGATTATGATTAGTGGAAATTTGTATAGTGAAGATTGTTTGATTAGGAAGTTCATGTTTGGGTAAGATTGGGTATCTCACATTAGTTAGGGCATTAAGGTGATAGGATTTTTGGTGGTGATAAGATGTTGAGGAGTGTTATTTAATGTTATTTGATGTATTGAAATTGTTGTGTGGAAATGAAATGGATTTGGGGACTAACTATGCATGAATGTAATTTGCCCCTGTAATCGGCGTCGCAACGCAGTCGAGGTAGAGAGGTGCATTAGTTTAACGCATGCGCGTCATGAAGTGAGCTTGCGTCCGACGTGATGCGATCGTGGTAGAGAAGTGCATATGATTTACACGGGCGCGTCGCAACGCGAAGGAGGCTGGCATTTCGACATGACAACCAAAAACCAGAATATTTTTTAGAAAATGCGACGCGTAACCAAGAGTATGAATTTTTGATTTATATTTCATTTAGGGAATAGATTTTTTTTTTAAGGGGGTAATCCAATTATATAAAGAGTTTTATGTGATTTCGAACCGTATTTTATAACTCATGATTCTAACTCATTGTATTCAATATAGATACTCATCAGGAGCCGCGTTCGCCTCCAGCGACGTGAAGGAAACTTAGCTGGACTTCAAATATGTGAGTGGATGTTTTTCCTTTCAAAGTTGATTTGTATACACTTATTACTGTTTCAGACCTTTTTTTAAAGTTTTAGGGCGTTAGCCTTATTTAATTAACAGTTATTTATGAAGTGAGATTCGATTTGAAAGTTTTAAAATTTAAAAACATTATTTTTTATATTTTCGAGGCATGGGGGAAAAACCCACCTCAGCACTTACTTATGGAATTGACGGACAGAGACTGTGTCCACACGTAGTTCAGGGCTAGGGGGACGGCGATACGTAACGCCCCAAGACCTCCAGTTTCAGGGACAAGAGTGGCATGCTTTGGGGGACAGCGATACGTAACACCCAAAGTAATGGATTTGCACTTCTGGCTCCAGTTAGGCGTATGTGGGGACAGCGATACGTAACGCCCCCATACATCAGGTTTTCTACAGCACCAAAGACATTTTTTCTCAGAAAGTTTTCAGAAAAAAGATTTCCTAATTAGAAAGAAAAAGAACCAGTTTTCAAGAAAGTTTTCAGAAATGCTTTAAGTATAAATGATTTCATATAATGTTCTGATTCAGTTTCTTATTATGTAGCTCCACTCACTGAGATCCTCTAGACTCACCTCACCACTTCCCAGTTCTTTGTAGGATTCTTCTTTTGGTGAGCCATGTGCTGTTTTGGAGACCCAGTTCGATGACAAGTGTTACTCTGCAGTCACTAGTCATCGGGTCCATCCTTCCAAAGCTATGTTCATATAGAGTGTAGTCCTCTGAGATGTCATTTTGTTGTATCAGTAACATGTGTTTGATGTTGTATACATATTGTAAATACTATTAGTCATATAAATATGCATATGTTTGATTTCGTGATCTTGTTTTCAGGTATTCAAGTTTGCATATGTGATTCAGTAACATTGCATGGCATTAAATGTAGAAGCAAGTGTTCTAGTACATGTGTTAGAGGCTTAGGCGACAGTGGGATCTGTTTCTTGCCGGTAACATTCCAGTATCGGGGATGTTACATATACTTCGGAAGCGAGTTCCAAGAGTTATTTAGAGATCGTAAATTTGAAAGTCGACTATATTATACCTTAGAGATTTGACGTTCTTATCTATATCCTAGGTATTATATTGATAGCCTATGACGGAGGGATTATACGTATGCAATGACCTCGGCTTACAGAGTTTAGCGAGATTATCTGTGGTCGTCATAATTCATGAATGGGTGAATTATTGACAAGAAATTGGATTTCGTGACGGATAAACCTAAACTTAGAGAGTCCCACAATATGAAGTGCACTCGTTGAGCACTTGGGCAACGCGTTATGAATAATACACATTATTCATAATACTGCATCGAATTAAATGAGTTAATTCGAATCGTTTAAACGGTTAAACGAAAATACATGTATTAGGGGCATTTCGGTCATTAATAATTAATGTGTATTTATATTTGATATAAAATTTGATTTGATACATATTAATTATTTATCAAATGAGACTTTGACACATGCCATTAATATATGTATTTATTATTTAATGTAAATAAAATATGTATATAATAATAATCGCATTAATTAATTATTTAGGTATTTAAATGTTAAATATCTAGATAATTAAATTATATCAATATTACATAATTGTTATGCAATATGTTTGATTATTCTTGGTTACATGTGGCATGATTCTATTAAGCTTAAAGTTTACAAATTGGATTTGTTAACTTAAAGCTTATTATTATTAATTAATTAGATTAATTTACCAAATGACCAAAATACCTTTATTCCCCCCCTAAAGTCGGTTATGCTTATTATTTAAAGTGAGAAAAATTTATTTTCTCATTCCTAAGCATGCCATGGCCGAACCTCTCAAGCATGAAAGCACCCAAAATTTGTTTGAGGAAACAATGAAGAAAGTGAAGAAATCAAGAAAAACAATTTAAGGAAATTAGGAGATTTTGAGGTAATCTTCATAACTCTTAAACTTAGAAAACTTGTTTCTTGTTCTTGAGTATCTAGACAAGTTCTAAGATTTCTTCATTTCTTATATTTTGGGCCTTTTTGATTCGGAGGATGGATTTGGAGGCTAAATACATGTGTGAAGTTAGATTGAATGATATTAGTGTAAAGTTCAATTTTATCATTTGATGACTTGTTGACATTCTAGAGTGTTATGACCACTCTTGTAACTCCTAGAATTGTTCTTGAGTTCTTCATTTGTGGTGACTTTGGTTGGTGTGAGTATTAATATGATTAATGTTGAGAAAATTGGATTTAAAGCATGAAAAATGCTATTTTTGGTTATCAAATCAGATCTGGAATTTCTATGATTTTGGTGATGAAAAATATGTTGTATAAATGTATTGAATGTTTTTTGGGCATTGGAACAAATGTCGGAAATTATTTCGGAGTTGAAATATGCGAAAACGGTAAAAAACGGCATTACCGGGTGAGTTTTGGGCTTACCGGGTGTTCGCTGTCCAATCAGTGAATTGGTCACTGTTTGGGCCGCCCATGAACTGCCCAAGCACTATTGGAGCTGACCTGGGCAGCCCCCATGTGTGCTGGTTGGTCGTTCGGACAAAAACGTATTTTATGCCATTTTGAGGAAAAATATTTTCGTAAAAGTTTCGTAGTGTTTCTAACTTATTTATGTCGTTATTTGATATCGAATAAATATATTTAGGTGAAATATGAATGAATTATTCATATTGGATATTGAATAATTTATTCCAGAATTTAAAAGTTTTAAAGTTATGATTTTGCCCGAACCGCGAGCTTTCGCTGCGCCCGCGCTAAATTCCCAACAGTATCCTCCTTGTGGCATCAATACTTGACCATGAGAGGAAACCTCCAACTCTATGCCAACAAACATAACAAGGCCTCGGCGGTACGTAACCAGACCCCAAGCCATCAAACTATTATGGTCTCGGCAGTACGAAAGCAGACCCAATCCATCAAATCACTATAGTCTCGGTGGTACGAAAGCAGACCCGAGCCATCAAACCACTATGGCCTCAGCGGTACGAAAGTAGACCTGAGCCATCAAACTACTATGGCCTCGGCGGTACGAAAGAATACCCGAGCCATCAAATCACTATGGTCTCGGCGGAATAAAAGCATACCCGAGTCATCAAAATACTATGGCCACAACGGTACGAAAGTAGGCCCGAACTATCAAATCTCTATGGCCTCGGCGATACGAAAGCAGACCCGAGCCATCAAGCTTCTCTCCAAGACTTAACCGCAATAGAATATTTTCAACCTCCAAAAATCTTCACGGAGACCTTGGCGTCTCACTTCAGGTCATCCACCAAAAATAAAATCAAGATAAAAAGTAAGACAAACAAAACGAGGGTGACTTAGCACATACTCCGCACTGACCCAAAAGAAACAACATAGGAGCCTGAGACAGCGTCCTACCCCATGCTACCCAAAATAATAATTGTGAACCTTATAGTCCAATATCTCGGCAAACCGAGCTATGGATTGAGGTGTGGCCAACACCATGAGACTCTCCTTATTCTACGCAGGCCCCAAGTATAAAAACGCATCGAATACCCTTAGGCCTTCCCCGTGTTCGGCATACCTGAGGCTACAAACGCTATGTAGGTTCTCATGCCTTTACCATGCTATGTATCCCCCGAGGCTACAAACGCCACGAAGGCCTGTGGGCCTTCTCTGCGCTATGCACCTCCAACACTAAGCGACAAATGCCACGGAGGCCCGTGGGCCATCCCCGTTCTATAAAGAACCAGAGGTACTGGAGTACCGAAGCCATTAGCTATCCATACGTGTTATGATAACCTTGAGGCATCGAACACCATGCCGACTCATTTTCCATGCATGCCATGGATACCCGAGGCGTCAATCGCCACACAGGTCTTTACGCTGCAATCATTCCTCAAAGACGCAAGTCATTAGGTGTTAACGTTCTATCCCGGGGGTTTGAAAATGACACTAGTGAATGGAGTGCCGTGGGGGTGTATGTTTTTCCCAAATGCCCTACATCCCTTAATGCATTTTAATCACGAGTATTTCATAAAAATATTGAACACGCATTTCCCTTCCAAATAATAAACAAGAAAATTGAACAAGTTTTTATTCAAAAAAAGAAAATCTTATTCATACTCAAGAGATCTAGTGCCCATCTTACAACTATTTGAGGGTCATTCTAAGAGAGACTCTTACTAAAAACATCTTCCTTACATCTTCGAACTACTCTCAAACATGTGCTTCTGAGCGACGGGAAAGCACCTCCCACTACTTCCTGATGACAGTTGTTATTGGTGACGCTCAGCCATCATAGCCGTTTGTTCTATGCACTCATTAAGGTTGTTGTTCCTTACATGATCCTCCACATGTTCTTGCAGGTCTGTGGTGTGTCCTCTCATATTATGGTGCACATAATAATCCCTGCAATCTCTTTTCTCAATGGAAAACCTCATTGGGTCAGGCTCAGTCAAAAACCTTTATCCTGGATTTCCCGCATTATCTAAACCAGGGGTCTGTTCAGGGGTGTGTACATTGTCCCCCCAGTAACATGGTTGACTTGGACAAACATCATTTTCTCTTGTGTTGAATTACTCTGAGGTATTGGCCTGAACTCCTTCTGCCTCGGGACCGGTCTCCTCAGGTCTTTGTCCAATTCCTGCTGGTTTTCCTGCCGGAGTGCTTATGGCTTCTAAACATTCCCGCCTCGGGCAATCTTTTCCTCTCCCTACATCAACACAAACTTCCTTGCCTACTTCAAAGCCGTGACATAGTTTGGTATCTCTTGGATCCTCATGTGAGACCACAACCTCCCGACCTTGAGGGCTTCTTTGAAACTTTCCAGTGCCTCTGGGGACTCATACGCCCCGATCTCTAATACCAGGATGTGGTACCTATCGACAAAGCTTTTCAAAGACTCATCGTCTCCTTGTTTCATCAACCTCAATGACCCGACCATTTTCCTCGGTACGCAAGCCTATTTGAAGTGTCGTACAAATGAATTTCTCAATTGTGCGGAGCTGCTTATGTTTCCCGAGGTTAAGCTTCTGAACCATAAGCTGGCTAACCCGCCCAAGGTCAAAGGGAACACCTTACAGATGGCCTCTTCGGCCATTCCCTGGATCTCCATCAGAAAAAAGAACTTCTCCACGTGGTACTTGGGATCTGTGCTCCCCTATAGGCATCCATCAAGGGCATAGTAAGGTACCCCTCTTTCCATTTTCACTGTCTCATTCTGCTCCGACGATTCACTTTTCTCTCGCTATTTCCTCCATTCTTAGGCTGGGGTCTGCTCCCCCTCTTCTCCTGCCTTCTTTTCCAATTTCTCCATCATGGCTTTCATGAAGGTTTGAGTTTCCTCCATTTCTTTCGTTCGCTTTCCCTCTCACTACGCATGGTTTCTTCTATTTTCTCCATCCATTTCATTGTTGAAGCCTCCGAGATCTGTGGTTCCTATCTCTTGCCATCGCGTTAGTGTGTTTGCTGCTTCTTGTACTGTTCCCCACAAACGGCGCCAACTGTTGACGGTCGTTTCTCCCTCAACAGTGAATTTGTTTGGTTTGTTGGGAACCAAATGTAAACTTGACAAAAGATATAATACACACAGATAAACAAAGGATTTAACGTTGTTTGGCGGAATGGATCCAACCTACGTCCACGGGCACAAGAAAAAATAAAGCTTTTATTACTTGCTCGGGTCTGACCGACCTCTTTTGCTTCTCTAGCTCGGGGTTCTTCTCTCTATATTACAAGTTACAAGTATTTTTGAATAAAATTGCCCAACCCTTTACAATGAACCTTCAACCCATTTATATACTATGTCAAATTCTACTATTATACCAACTTGTGACGTCAACCACATTACTAAGCCATTATTACCTAGGCTCTCTTCCCCAATCACCCTATGAATAATAGCTCAGTCGCCTGACACCGCTATTCTCTGTCATCTGAACTTCATTAAATTTCCCATTCTTGGTAACTGTTACGCGCCCTGTCGATGTGCCAGCTTGTATTTCAACCACTCATATGTGGTTGCGTGTGTCAGTCAATAAACTTGCAACCATGCTTCATCTCATCAGCTACTGACCAGCTCCTATCTCGTTAATCCTTGGGAAACTGAAGCTTCCATTTAGGGCTTACGTCATCTAAACTTGAACTCAACGTCATTTCCCGACCTACCTCCTCGGGTCAGCAAGTTGAGATGATTGACTGCGAACTGAAATGACCGACCCACACCCTCAAGTCTGTGCTGAAACATTCACTCCCCTTATCTCCCCTGAATATCTTTTCACCTCGAGTCAGACATCAAGTGCAAACTACTCTGGTCTTCCTGTTGGGCAGGACGCCTATACCTTTTGGGCCTAGGCCCCTTGTTTAGAAAGTGAAAATCTCTTTTATACCTTCTTCACACTCTGGCTTTTCTCGGGTCTAGAAATCACCATCAACATAGAATATAAGTTAGTTTTTAAGTATTGCAGTCAGAGTATAAACTAATTTATAAGCTCACTAAGTTCTCAATCAAACGATACATAAGCCTGTCTTTTGATAAATTGTATTTTTTTTTTTTTTAAAAAAAGACTTCTGATGAACTAGCAATATGAACTTGGTAAGCCCAAGTCTTCATTTGAATGTTTCGTTACATCGATGATAATAACAATTCAATTTTAAATTTCAAATATTGAATATAAAATATTTTAAATTCATGTATCAATTTGAAATTTAATATTAGAAAATTTAAATTTAACAACTTTCCTTTCAATTTTAATTTCAATGTCACGATACCAAAATATATTAGCAAAACAAGGACATTTCATCCATTCTTCCGTGTTTCTTTCTTTTATAAGACTCTTGAGGATAGACAGATTTGACATGGAAGCACTAACAAAAGCTTGAGGATGAAGAGAGAGAGAGAGAGAGAGCTCTTGTGATTTTATCAGTTTAATCGAAAATTAATAATAAATTATTTTAAAAATTATTTGAGGGTTCGTGATTATTTTAAAATATTCAAAGATTAATTAAAAATTAATTGGGACGAATAAAATTAATGTTTCGCATGATTGAAAATAAAAAATTTATAACACATTTTCCATTATCCTCTAAAATTTATTAAAAATCATTCATTTATATAAGAAAATAATGTTAAACAATCATAAACTTGTGAGAAATGACTAAAATTTGGGGGTAGAAAAAAGAAAATGATTCTTTCGAATAATACTACAAATGATCTATGATTAATCGCAAATTAAATTACTTAGAGTGACCTAATATAACAGGTCAATTTGCTATTTAACAGAATATGTAGGTGTTAGTGGTGGATAAATATTTATGTGGGATTATTTGATGTTACTTATCTTACCCTGAGAAGTAATAGAGGAAGATGTATATAGGACGGGAGGTGGTATATCATGTGCCGAGTGTATATGTAATTTCTCTCAAAGTATGAGGACCCCACATAATTATGAAATCCGACTGCTATGAAAGACATAATATATATATTCGGCATATAATATAATTTTCAATGGGACGAGAGGCTCCAATAAGAAAATTATTGAAGCCTGCTCCGGTGTTAATTTGGACCGTCGAAATTTATCTTTTTTTCTCCTAATTTAGCAAGTAAATCCAACTGCCCACACGTTACTGAATGGCGCTCCAGAAGTTTATCTCCAAGTCCTGACACTGTCAAATCAAATATCACTTCAATCTTTCTTTTTTCAATTTTGATAGCCAAATTGAAACCAACTGCCCACACGTTACTGAATGGCGCTCCAGAAGTTTATCTCCAAGTCCTGACACTGTCAAATCAAATATCACTTCCAATCTTTCTTTTTTCAATTTTGATAGCCAAATTGAAAAATGAACACATGATTGAATGTGGTGAGACGTTTCACACCAAATGGGCATTCAAACATTAAATGTATTATTGATTTTTTTCAATAATAAATTATTTCAACTTCAAAAAAAAAAAACCAGTCACCCCCACACAGACAAACACATACAAAAACCTTTGGGATTGGAGTACACATACTCGAGCCACCCAGTTGACCCGGCACCGGAATCGAATCGAAACTAAATCGATTGAAACCGGACCATCGGTTACGAAAAAAAATTGGAATCTGACCTATTCGGTTAGGATTTTTATTCTGACCGAACCAGTTGAAACCGCTGGAACCGAACGGTTCCAACAGTTCCAACCAGAACCGTTACAATTCCAAGGTTGGAACCGTAAGGTTCCTCTTGGAATCATAAAGTTTAAATCTCAATTTTTTTAGTCAATTAATGTTTAAATCTCAATTTTTTTATTTTCAAAAAAGTAAAAAAAAAAAAAAATCAAAGAGAACTGGAATCGAATCGTGGCCACCTCCGCTGGCACCAAGCCCAAAACTCAATCTCATCTTCTTGTCGACCTGTCTCACCTAATCCAGAAAAAATAATTACTCCATTATTAAATATTTTTAAAATAAAATTTAAAAAAATGTTAGTCTGTGGTCTTATGAAGGGACAGGTGAACAAGAGACATCATATGGGAAAATGGGGAAAAAGGTCCCTACTGAAAGCAAGACTGGGGGACTTTTCATTCTTATCAGCCACAGTTAGGGGTGGGGCGCGATTCTATTTGATCGATTTTTGTTAAAAATCGAACCAAATCATATTTTACGGTTCGAATTTTTTACTTCGCAAACCAAATTATTAAATAATGGTTTGGTTCGGATTGAAAATTTTTTAAACCAGCGGTTTACGGATTGGTTCGGTTCGGTTTACAGATTATTATAATTAAAAAAAAATTTCATCAACTTAAGTGAAGACAAAAAAAAACACTAATTTATCCAACGAATAGTATGAAGTGCTAGGGTGTAAGCTGTGACTCAGCTACATTAAGGATTGAAAAATGAGGCACAATTAATTCTTGTATTTTTAAAAATTACCTTGAATAATGATGCTACCATCATTATAATTAAGAGACAAATCCAACATCTTACTTTCAAGAATAATGATGCAACCATAAAACAAAAAATTTAAGAATAAAAGTGTTAACAAATTAATTGAAGAATAAAAGTATAACAAATAAATATATTAACAAAAAATTTAAGAATAAAAGTATTAACATGCTAATAAAAAGAAAATATAGAATAAAATTAAAAGAAAAATATAAAATTTTTTTTATAAAAATATATAATTTTTTTTAATTATAATGGTTCGGTTCGGTTCGGTTTAACAGGTGCGGTTCGGATTAGCTCCTGAACCGAACCGTAAACCGTTTGGGGTGGGTAAATCCGAACCGCAAAACCGAACTGTTAGAAAAAAAAACCGTAAATTCGGTGTGATTTGGTTCGGTTCGGTCGATTTTTTTACCCACCCTTAATCACAGTAAATGAACCCTTTTCATTTTCATATTGCCACATTTCCACAAACACCAATACTGTGTTCAACCTCAATTGCAAAATGCAAAAATGCAAATGCAAATTGGAAAAGTCGGTCAAAAGTATTTGCTATTTCTACTGATTTATCTAATGTAGTCCCCGTGTGATATGATTGATTCAATATTCAGCCTACATTCAATTCAGTATTGGATCTTAATTTTTCTTTAGGGAATAGTTATTTTCATTTAAAATAATCGTTCTCAAACTCAACCTCTTACCAAGCCAAGTGGCATGATTGAGGTTTGTTTAGTATTATGATTAAAAAATATGTTGAATAAACGTTACTTTATAAATGGTATTATATAATTTTATTTTATATTAAAAAATAATTATATTTCGTTTTTTTTTATATTTTGATGGTGGGTAAAAATTAAAAATCTTGACTTTTGAAAAAAAAAATCAAATTTTAAAAGAAATTATTATTAATAATTGTAATTTTTTTATTAACCAAATATTTAAAAATTATGTTTTGATCAAAATATAATTTTATCAACTCACTACAAATCAAATCATATATCAAACAATACATAAAATAACCAGCACTTGGATGATTACTCTTCACACACGGAGCGGGTCAATCTATCAAGGGGGACCACTCAAGACCCAAGACCTTCAACGATAATTGTGAATCAAAAGTTACTTATCCTCAATCCGACATGGACCCTAATAGAATATACATAGTTGAGTTGATGTTATGGGAAATGGAATCTCAATGATCAAGTAGCAACAATCAAAAGAAGAACATACAAGTTCTCGTTTCTGCAATGCATTGTATGATTCCAAAATTGTACCCTAGATTCAGACAACTAAATATATGAAAATTATTTTTGGGGTCCTAAAATATTATAATATTGTTGATTTTATCATTTTTCCACTCAGAATTTCAAAAATATATCAATTTCCATCATTTTAAGATAGGAAACTGATAATTCTTTACAAATTTTTCGGATGAAATATGATGTCCTTTTATAATTCTTCTCCTTTTCTCGTGCTAAACAAATCTCAAAAATATTTAATTACAGTTTAAAAAATTGTTAGTTTCGGGAAAATTTTGCATTGATATTCAAGGTAAAATTGATTGTTGTATTTATTTATTGAAAAATACTAGGGAAATAAACATGTCATATCCCAGTATATTCAGGACGTGACCGACAGGAGATAATGATACCATCTCCCCGAGCCAATGATCTGAATGTGTGTGAAGTGTCATGAGTTAAGCTAAATATGTGTTGTTAATGCTAACAATATATGACATGCATCATGTATATGACACTGTTCGTGTTGGACAATTATGACCCATAGCATCACTATTTGTAAAAGACATTGTGGTTTTTGTACAAATTAATAATGTGACAATGAAAATTGCTATTTTATCATTTTGTAATTAGATTACTTGAATATTTATAAATGATAAAAGTCATTATGATTAGTTTCAGATTATAAGATATGAGACAATATCAATCCACGAAGGTTTAATCATTAAATATCCTTAGTCGTAGTATTATCGAGACTGGACATCGATAATGCGGAATAAACTAGTATTGCACTTGTGCGTGTTATGGAAGCGTAACAACATAGTTCTCATATATTTAAGTATTGGATACTTATACAGTGTGATAAGAGGTTTTGTTTGCCGATGGTACGGAAACAGCTTCGCTCTGGATAGACCCCTCAGAATCCCATTGGTAGTATGACTATGTGTCTATAGGAATCCGATTCAGGGTAGGTGTATTTGGTCTTAACCTGAGACTTGCATTGCTAATACTTGCGACAATCAATACGCTTTGGTTTTGGTCATCCGGGACTTTAACAGGTTTTGTGTACGCCTCTTCTGGGTTTATTGAGAATCGTAGTGTATTGGGTGTGATGTCAAGACGAAAGTATCACTTCAGTCATATGGAGATGATGATCACGCAGGGATACAGAACTGGTTCTCTATTATGTTGCAACTATCGGGATAATATGACAAGGTCATGATTATCCGATTATAGAGACTAGTTACCAGAGATCCGATATATGCTTCGTACGGGGCAGACACAATTCCAGCCTCAGGCCTTGCATGTGACATCCGATACTGGATCGCAATACGCAATACGCAATACTACGTATACTACGCCTGACACATATTATATATTCCTTTAAGAATATTTCTGGAGAATTGGGTAGGCACGGCGCTTTGCTAGAGTCAACAATGTCTTGTAAATCGGTAAGAACGTGGTACCAGGTACGCACGTGTTCGAATAGTCCGAAGACCGAATTTACTGCCAACATATCCAGGGATCTCATGGGTCACTTCCCGAAGATTCACCGATGACGTATGACTCAAACATAATTAATCTGGGAATAACTACGGCGATAATTTATCTGGGATAAAATTAGATAAGAAGAGAGAGAACGATTAATTTGGTATTAATCGATTAAATAATATATTCGATATGTTAAATGAAATTAGATTTCATAACGGAATTAGAATTGGATTTTAATTCGGGCGAACGAATTAATTTAAAATTAATTCGCGAGCGACGTTCGTAATAATTTTTTCAAGGCATTATTATTTAATTAAATTGGATTTAATTACGTCGCGACGGAAAATTTGTTTAATCGGATTAAGCGAACCCGAGCCCGAAATGTGTTGAGCAAGCCACTTGAATTTTGAATTAAAGTGGGTCCCATCAAGTGTCAAAGTTGATTGATGGGAGTAGTTGGAGGCATTAAATGTTTTTTCCCTCCAAGACTTTGCTTAGTCTTTTTGTAACCTTTTCCAAAAAAAAAACTTTGCTTAGTCTTTTGGTAAAGCATATATCAAAATTTGGTTTTGACTTTTCATTAGTGGTAATTGATTTTAGAAATCAAAATATCAAAAAGCCAAAAACTCTCTCCTCTCATCCTTTTGCCGTGAACCACCAAGAACAAAGGAATGAATTTTGTTGCAATTTTCTTCCTTAGCTAGCACTTAAAGAATCATACAAAGGTGATAGAGGAACCTTTCCCATTGAGTTTGGAATCAAACATCAAGCTTGGAGCTCAACATACAAATTCAAATAGGAGCTTGGAGCAAGTTCAAAGGAGACAAAGTTTTTTTCTCAACACATCCAACAAACCGATCAAAGTGAGTATAATTTCCGCTATATTCCTTTGAGTAATCACACATGTTTATGCTTATGAGATCCTTGTCTAGTTCTTAGAGAACCCAACAATGGTATCAGAGTGCCTATTTAAGCATGAACTTAGGGTTTATAATCTTGATTTTGGGGATTTTGTGATTTGAGCATGATATCTTCAAATTGATGGTTTGGATAAGCTTGGATGATGTTAAATTAGATTTATGCATCTTAATATTTGAGAAATAAATTGGATTAATTTTCCCTATAATTGCTTACCTTGGCCGAGAGTTAGAAGCCCTTTATGTCATGGTGATTTTGATTTTTTAAGACCATTGGATGTGTTTAAAATGCTTGGATATATTGATTTGTGATTTAATTGGATTGAAATCAAAATTAATATAAAAATCCCATCATTGCCGTGACTTGTAGAGCATGTAATGAGGTTGATTTTGCTTCAATAATGTTGGACATGTATTGAATATGATAAAACATGATTAATTATGTAAATTGGTATTTTGGAAATGTTAATTTGAATAATTAATTATGGCTATACACTTTAATTAAATAAATTGTGATATTTTGAATATTAGAATTTAATTAATTAAGCTTAATTTGGAATTGGGCTAAAATTTTTATATTGGGCCATATGGGTTTGGTTGGGCCAAGTTGGTTTAGGACAATTGGATTGGATCCAAATTGGGCCTAAAACCATACCATTAAGTCCAAATATAATAAATGGGCCTTTAAATAATTAATTGGGCTTAATGGGCCAAAATTAATTTTATGGCAAATGGTGATTCCTTATTGAGCTTTGGTTGCCAAAGTCTATGCCTTAAGAAATTAATTGAAAGCCCATTGGACTTTAATTAGTTGACATTGGATGTTAATTGGGTTTTGAGACCCATTAAGATTAGATTTAGAATCTAAATCGTAAAGGCACATTAAAAGTGTAATTATTTAATTTGGAATTAAATAAAGAATTAGTATTGAATACAAATTAAATTGGATTTAAAATTATAGTTCAACATAATTAGATAATACGCACTTTGAGTACTTATTCTCAAACGAGTTGGACTCGCGCAAATCAAATCGTTGTTTGAACATTGGATGATCACTTAATTCAAAGATTAATTAATTGGATTAGATTGATTGAATAACATGCTTTGTGTGAATACATGGATGTATTGTATGAATAATGTATATCAGATGGATATTAGATGGGTGAGGGCAATTTTGGAAATTATTGTAATAAATTTATAATTTATTAAATTGGACCTGCGTGTCCAGCCTTTATCTCTCGACTCTTTGTAATTCTCTTCTCACCAATTCCACTCAATGTTAATGAGGTTTCTTTATTGTATTATGTAATTGGGTAGAAGTTAGACTAGTGCTAGCCGGGGAGATGAAAGAGTGTGATTTGTTCTAGGAACAATTTATGAGATATTCATCCGCATAACATTATTATTTTATTTATCGCGCCTTATTATGCTTTTAGAATGCATGCTTAAGGGTGTATGATGAGATTTAATCAAAGATAATGAATTGGTTGCCAATTTATGCGAAAAAACCTTAATCAAATATTAAGCGTTTTCCTTCCATTGAATGGTTCTTTATCAAGATCCAAGATTGTCATTGGTTTGTTGGCCAAAGTCAAGATCAATGTCCATCGCGGATGTGTTTGAACCATGAAAGTTTTGTTCCATATCGCATGTCTTGGGCAAGTTGTGATTTGTTGGCCAAAGTCAAGGTCACTTCTTGT